>CAUYON010165856.1:0-36321 GCA_963573935.1 Arctocebus calabarensis
TCATTATTTAACTTTAAACTTAAGTGGCCGATATCCTGTCCCGGAAAACAGCACAATACTCTTTTACTTTTAGGTCTTAAAAAATCTACATAAAAATAAAACAGACAGAGCTATAGGAGAACTATTTCCTCATGTACTCAATAAGTTAACCTTAAATGGGTCTATGACTTTGTTGCTCCACAGTGCTAAGATCTTTAGGCCTGATCTTCTGCTAAGATCAGGACCATGCCTCCAGGCAAGAATTCCTTGGAGACAATGGCTGCAAAAGCTTCAAAGTATCTGTTCCCAGATGACCAGAAAACAATCCTTGTGTTTGCCTCAGGGTTGCCCAAATCTATTGCTTTTTCTGTGAAGGTAAAAGCCAATTTAACCCATTAGTGGCTTACTCGAATGAGACATACATGAGACATACATGTGGGGATTTCTAACTCCACATACATTGTTGGCCTTTCAAGTGTGCTTTAAACTGATTTACATGGCCTTAGGCCTATTAATGATTTAGTATCTTGTTACAAAGAATAGGGCAAAAAGTGAGGGGCCATAATGGGGCATGTCTAACCTCACTTCTCCTCTTGGGCAGCAACACTCAGCTTTAAAGTTTTTCTGGGGTCCCCTTGGCCGACACAGGATCTATCCAGTTGGCTAGAAGGGCTTAAAATTTCATTTTAGTTCAATAAATAAATTTTTTTTTTGTAAAGATCAAGTCTTGCTATTGCCAGATGGTCTCAAACTCCTCAGCTCAAGAAATCCTCCTGCCTCAGCCTCTCAAAGTGCTAGGATTATAGGCATGAGCCACCATTGAGAGAGGATACCCAAGAAGGGTAAGGTCCAGGAGAACAGTTCTCTTAAGGAGACCAACAAGGATAGACCTGCAGGGTCCTCTCCATGGTGACTTAGCTCCTGAGAATTTGTAGACTTAACTTCCCAGAACTTGGAAATTTCCACTTCTGTGAAATCCTGTAGTTCTGTGGGGGCTGGAATAGCATTGCCTACTTGATTCAAACTGACTAATGAGAAAAATACCTATGGGTTGGAACTTTTTGACTGGTGATAAAATGGGAAAAAACAAGGCAGTGAGGGAGCACAGCCATTTGAAATTCTTCTATGGTGTAAGATCCCAACCAGTGAATAAAACCCTTCCTCTTATGGTGTTTGGGTGCTCTTTCTCTTCATTGGAACTTGTCTTCTTGCAACACCATGACTGGCCTACATTGGGTAAGTGCTTCCTTTTTTTTTTTTTTTGAGACAGGATCTCTCTCTGTCTCTCTGTTGTCTAGAGTGCAATGGCATCATCAGACTTCACTGCAACCTCAAACTCCTGAGCTGAGACGATCCTCCTGGCTCACCCTCCTGTGTAGCTGAGATTACAGGCATGTGCCACCATGCTGATCTATTTCTTTCTATTTTTTTGTAGAGATGGGGGTCTCACTCTTTCTTAGGCTGGTCCTGAGATCAAGGGATCCTCCTGTTGGCCCCCTGGAGTGCTAAGATTATAGGCTAGGACTATCATAGTAAGGTACCACAAACTGGATGGCTTAAACAATAGAAATTTATTGTCATACTCTTCTGGAGGCCAGAAGCTGAAGGACAAAGTGTCAGTGGTAGGCTGAGAAAAAGAAGGCTCAGCAGGTAGACAGATGAGAAAAGAATTTCTGTAGACAAAGATTAGGATAGAAAGAAGAAATTTATTTACTTTTTCTGGATGAAAAAGGGCCAACACAAAGGAGGAAAGGAAAGGTGTGTTGGCCTAGAAGCCCTGCTATTCACTTTTTAATTTGGGGAATGAGATAAATAAAGGATGAGAGATGGTTGATGGTTGCAGTTGAATTAATAAGGAGTGGTGAATTATCCTGTACACTCCTTCTGTTCTTTTTAGTGGAGGAAAGAAAATAGAATTGGCTGTGTGAAACTGTTGTATCCTTTCTTCTCTTTAGCAGAAATGGGGATTAAGAAATCTCGTCAGTGATCTTGCCTTAAAGATATGATTTTTGGAGGTTTGTGGCCATGGAGTCTGTTCTACCTATGGTCTGTCCTGGGCCATTTCAGGAATCACTTGGGGCTACCAGCATAAATTCTAAAGGGCATATTTAGTCAATAGGTTCAGCGATTGTTATAAAAATTTACATTTCTCTTTTGATCTGTTAGGCTCCTGCTGTGGAGCTTGTGAAAACAAAACTCCACAGGGTTCCCTGCAAGAGAATTTGTAGGATTAATGTTTAACTGTTACTAGCAAATTGCAAGATTAGGTATTTTCCTGTTATTTTTGTAATTTTTGCAAGACCACCCCAGTAGGCAGGGTGGTTCTTTCTGAGGGTTGTGAGGGAGAAACTGTTCATGCCTCTAATACAATATTCTGAATAAGATATCCCAGTTGCCATGATTTTATCATTACACATTGCATGCTTATATCAAAAAAACACATGCACCCCAGAAATATGTACAACTGGTATGTATCAATAATAATTAAAACTTAAAAAATTTAAACAGTCTAAATGAAATTAATCTCCCCACTTATTTAGTTTTCATTGTTATTTGACAAAAGATAGCACGAACATGAGAGGGAAGAGTGTATCAACTTCATTGAAGAATATTGAGAACCTCAGCAGAGCCCTAAGGTGAGTATTAATGAAAGCTCACCCTCCAATATTGACCAGGAGAGACTTTAACTCTAGAGCTTTTAAGAAGCATGAACGTGGAAGCAAAACAAGGCAAAGGTGGAAAAAAAAACACTGCCCACCCCAACACATCATTCTAATTTCTGATTCCCTACGGAAAAATTATGGCACTGTAATTCATTTAAAAGAATCATCTATATCGGTAAAGTGCCAAACATCCAAAGGCCATGAAAAAGTTTCATTTTCCAGGTACACCAGAGCTCTGGATAAATCAACAGCCAGCCTGGAAATGTAGTCCTAAACTTTCATCTTGTTGATGGTATCAACTTATTCATAGTAATGGATCAATACACTCTCCTGGGTCTACTAGTAGATAAAACCTGAATGTCACTCATGGAAGTTATAAAAGTGTGGACCCTGGAGAAGAAGCAATACTTCTAGTGGAAAACTCAACAAAGAATTCTACAGCTGTCCACTAAGGAGATGGGAAAGCAGCAGCACTCATGAGAGAGCACATGTAGTGAGAACATGTAGAGTCAGGCTAGGGTTGACACAACACAGCTGGTCTGATCTGTTTAGGTAGGATAAGACCTTACCTCCTGTCTCTCATTGTCCTTGTTTTATAAATTCGTCTTTAATCAAAGCCATATATCTGAGCAATTTAGGATGATTCATTTAAGAGATTAACTTTTGAATTGGAATGTTGTTATAAGAGTCATAGGTTATGCCAATTATTGTTTATTATGGGTCATGAGTTATGACAAGTAGTGTTTCTAAGGTAGGAGTTAATTACTGTTTTTCATGATAGGGGTTAGCACAGTTCTTGTTTTTAACTTCTATATACAAAACTGTTGTTTTGGAAATGGAAGAACAGAACAATCTTGGAAGAGGCTGTTATAACTGTTTTCCAAAAGGCTCTTTGCTAGCCTTTCTGCCAACAAAGATTGGTGGACCTATCCCCATCTCTGCATATTGGCTGACAGTGACAGGTGGCCAGACCCTCCTCATCTGATAACACTCAGACCCTTTTATATACAATTTATAGGAGTTTATAAAATAAAGCCTTCATGGACCATGAAGAAAGGCTCCAACTTCTCACTTTTATAGTTTGTAGAATATTTTGTTGAATTACACTATTATACTCAGAAGAATTCATAGAAGTTGCTCTTCCCTTCTGTTGGAGGTTATGCTACAGTAAAAGGAAAGCTTAACACTGTTATAGCCCAACTAGGTTCATTGCCAGTTGCTCCAGAGGAAGCCACTACACTGAGACAGCAGGAGTTACAGCACAGAAAGAGTTTAAAGGAAGCATGCAAGGAGATGGGAGGAATTTCTAAAATCCATTTCCCTGAGAATTTAGGAGAAAGAGTTTTTAAAATAGTTTGAAGAACAAAGGGCTAGGGCCTGCTGATTGGTGAGGGATGAACTCATAGGGTTGTGTCAGTTGGGAGATTTCCTGGGCAGGGGAGTCTCAGGGCTATTAGATCCATTCCCATGCCTTTCCATGGGTCCCCCCAGGACACAGAGTCCAAAAAATGATGCTTTAGAGAAGCACTCTTAGGCTTCATCATAATGATGTTATCTATAAAGATACAAGTCCTTGAGCTTTAACATGACTAGCTCCATTTTGCTTCTGATTCCCTGTGGTAAAATCTTTTAGGTTAAAAGCTTCTGCTTAGCTCTGGACATGGGCCAATATATACAGGAAGAATTTATCTTGTAGTTCAATGTTAGAGGAAACTTGATAACTCTCCCTTTTCCAAAACTAACCGTTGGTGTAGGGGTTAAGGAAAGTATGTACACAAGTAACAATGTTGTATTAGAGATGTATAGGAATATGTGTGACCTCAGTTATAGTCATTCCAAGTTATCTAATCAATCACAAATAAGTTTTATAACCTTCTGGGACCCTTGTTGACACCCAGATGTCTGCAGTCCCCAGTTACCTCTTGCAACCCCTCCCCACCATACACAAACACACAGGCACTCAATCCCCTTCCCTTAACACAAAAAGGACCTAAAACTCATACCAAACATGGTCCTATAGTACATTATTTTGCCATCTTCTCGGTTTGCTGGATCTTTGAAAGTCACCTTCTTTGCCCAACACTCTGTCACCTCTTCTCTACATTTACTGGTTGTCAAAGCATCCCTAGTACAAGCTTGGCCTCTGTTACAGGAGGATGAGCAATTCCTTGGTAATTCAGGTAAAGTTCAGCTCGTGGGGTCCTAGGAAGCTGCCATTCTGTGATTACTAACATTTTATGCATGGTCTCAATTGCATACTTACAGCTTTTAATTTCTCCTTTCGCCCAGGCCTCTCTCTAGGAACGTCTTAAGCAGGGAAAATGGGTTGATGTTCAAGGCAGAACTGGCAACAGTCTCTTAAGTGTCTATGGATACGGGAGGGACGAACAGAAAAGGTCAAGGATGTTGTCAAGATTTACACTTGGGAACACGAGGGAAAATGGGATGGCTTTCTTTCTTTCTCTCTCTCTCTCTCTCTTTCTTTTTTTTGAGACTGAGTCTCACTCTGTTGCCCCAGGTTAGAGTGCCTTGGCGGCAGCCTAGCTCACAGCGACCTCAAAGCCCTGGATTCCAGCAATCCTCCTGCCTCTGCCTACCAAGTAGTTGGGCTAATTTCTCTATTTGCTCTTGCTCAGTTTGGCCTGAAACTCTTGACTTCAAGGGATCCTTTCACTTCGGCCTTCCAGAGTAGTAGGTTACAGGGCTGAGTCATAGCGTCGGGCTCGGGTGGCTATTGTTTGAGGTTGAGAAGGTGGAGTCAGGAGCTCCATCTGGAACATTTTAACAGATGTAAAAATACCCAAGTGGAGGAACGTCTCCAACAGTGTCTGGAATTCAGGATAAAGGTGTGGGCTGTGGCTGGAGATTGGGTCTTGCTAACACAAAGTGAATGATTATAAAAAGAAAAGGAGGCTGCGGACCGAGTCCTAGGACAGTGGGACAATTAAAAGTTGGTGAATGTGCCAGAGAGCCGGTTCCCACCTGCTCGCCACCGCCGTGTCAGGAAAACCTAGGCACTACATTTCCCAGAATCCTCTCGGTCCCTGTTTCCTGGTCCAAGAAAGTGGTGAGGTCCTGCATTTCCCAGAATCCTCTCCGTCCGCATTTCCCTGTTCGAGACGGTAGTGAAGTCCTGCACTTCCCAGAATCCTCCTGGTCCTACCAATCCTCAGTGGTGAAGTCCCGTGAGATTTAAAGGCGGAAGTGAAGCGGAAGCCATTACTCGCAGGGTCCATGATAGCTGGATGCATGGGTAGAGAAGGGATACGTGGCGTCGTTTTTGGAGCTGTTGGGGACCTTCCGCTTCCCCGCTGCAGACGGAACCTCCGTGTGAACTTCTCATCCCTTCTGCGGCACCCTTCGTGATCTCCGCTCTCCCGAGACTACCTTCCAAATCGTGTAAGCCCCAATTCCCTTACTAACCCTTTCCCTGGGGTGTCTCTGGGGTCACGGGAAGCCCCACAATCCAGATCCTGGAAAAATAAAGGGTTAGAGGATCGGGGACCAATAAGCCAGACACCCAGGCGAGGAGCGCGTTTGAGATAGGACACATGGACTGAAATTCGAGGAAGGCGTTTAATGATGTGCGAGGCTTTAGTAACCTGGTTGGACAAAGTGACTGAGTCCTTGGGGTGGAGGCGGAAAAGCGCGGCCGGAGTGAGTTCTGCAGATTGGGAAGGGGGCGTGTCGGCAGGAATTGGAAATCAGCCAAGATAAACCACCTTCTGCTCTGTAGTAAATTGTGTCTTAATGTTAGCATAGGCACACGTGTTTCCTTTTTGTCAGTATTTGCCTTGAATACCTTCTTAGAGGTTTATTTTTTTCTAACTAATTTATTTATGTAATTTTGCATTTGTTAGGTAAAGGCCCTTTTATAATTATGTCCCGCCTCCAAAGAGGTGTGTCACACACCGTGACCCCCCCCACCCCTTCCTTCATTCCCCTCCCCCTACCATATAGTAGGTCATCAATTGTACTGCTATGAGAATTGAGTACATTGGATTCTTGCATCTTCGTTCTTTTGATGCTTTACCAAGAAGAATGTGTTTCAACTCCATCCAGGTTAATACAAAAGTTGTAAAGTCTCCATCATTTTTAGTAGCTGAATAGTATTCCATGGTATAGTATACCACAGCTTGTTAATTCATTCCTAGATTGGTGGGCATTTAGGTTCTTTCCACAGTTTGGCAGTTGTAAATTGAGCAGTGATAAACAGTCTAGTGCAAATGTCTTTATAACATTTTTTTTCTTCTGGGTAGATGCCCCGTAATGGAATTGCAGGATCAAATGGGAGGTCTAGTTTGAGTTCTTTGAGGATTCTCCATGCTTCCTCCTTGAATACCTCTTATGCTTTTAACTTACCACACGCCATTCTTTGGTCCATTTTCTTTTCTTTCTTTCTTTTTTTTTTTTTTTGCAGTTTTTGGCCGGTCGGCGTCCTTAAGCCACAGGCGCCGCCCGCACCCTGCTATTTTTTGTTGCAGTTGTCTTGTTGTTTTAGCTGGCCTGCACTCTACTCGAAACTGCCAGCCCTGGTGAATGTGGCTGGCGCTGTAACTACTGTGCTACAGGCTTTGAGGACATTTTATTTCTTTTTTATCTTATTTATTTTAGTTAACGCTTTTGTGAATAGTTTGTTAATAGATTTAAAATTAAATTCAGCACTCCACAAATTAAGAGTTAGTCTACTAATGGTTATTGTGATTACTAATATTTTGCATTGAATTTTACTATCTTATTTTATGCCTTCTGTTGTTTTCCTTTCAAATATTTTAACGTTGGAAAATAGGACACATGTGCCAAAAAAATTAGATCTTACACATGGGCACACACATACACAACTCAGAAAAGGACAATTAATAAATACACAAACCAAGACAGAAAGAGATTATTTAACCTCAGAAAGTTGTGTGTTCCTTCTAGACTGCATCCCCACTTCCCATGATATACTTCATGATTTTTACTGCTTATATATGTTTTCCTAAAAATATATTTTCTAATTTTTTTTCAAGAATAATCACAAGATATAGTTTTATTTATTACTTTTAAGGTTAAGAAAACCTAACAAGATAACAAATGTAAATAATTTATCAAAACTTGCTATTCTGAATAATACCGTATCTTTAAGTTCTATGAATATCAGGTATACTAGTTTTAGAACACATCTTTCTTAAATATGTTAACCCATTATATCTTTTTTTTTAATTATTTTTATTATTAAATCATAGCTGTGTACATTAGTGCAATCAAGGGGTACAATGTGCTGGTTTCATATACGATCTGAACTATTTTCATCAAACTGATTAACATAGCCTTCAGGGCATTTTCTTAGTTATTGTATGAAGACATTTGTATTCTGCATTTAACAATGTTCACCTGTACCCTTCTAAGATACACCATAGATATGGCCCCACCAATTACCCTCCCTCCATCCCAACTTCACCCCTCTCCTCCCTTCCCTTGCTCTTTTCCCCCATATTCTGTGTTATAGTTGGGTTATAGCCTTCATATGAAAGCTATAAATTAGCTTCATAGTAGGGCTGAGTACATTGGATACTTTTTAAGAGATATTGTCTAGTATTGTTTTTCAAAGTAGAACTACTGTAGCAATGTGTAGTATGACATTCACTCAGAAGGTAGTGTTAATCAAATGAATGCAAGCATTGCCATGCAACAGGCATGAAAGGATAGCTCTTTCTCTTAAAATGTGTATGCAAATGTGTATGCACTGGGCGGCACCTTTGGCTCAGTGAGTAGGGCGTCAGCCCCATATACTGAGGGTGGTGGGCTCAAACCCTGCCTCCTGCCAAACTGCAACAAAAGATAGGCGGGCGCTGTGGCGGGCACCTGTAGTCCCAGCTACGTGGGAGGCAGAGGCAAGAGAATCGCCTAAGCCCAAGAGCTGGATGTTGCTATGAGCTGTGATGCCACTGTACTCTACTAAGGGTGACAAAGTGAGACTCTGTCTCTAAAAAAAAAAAAAAAAAGGTGTATGCACTTTTCTTGGCACCCCTAATATGTGTGTATGTATACATATACATAAATATGCACATGTACACACATACATGTGTATTTATTCAAACCTGATATAAAATAGTCCTCCTGGGACTGGGGCTTCCTAGGGACTGAGGTTACTAACCCCCCAGAGAAGAAGCCTCCAGCAGGATTATGTAACAAGTCCTCTGAGAAGTTGTAGAAGTGAACTAAGGACATTCTCCTGAGAAGAAACCCAAGAGGCAAGATTCACAGAGAGATAGATTTCCATAGCCTCAGTGTTCCTTATTTTATTTTCTGCCCTCTGGTTTACAACACTTAAAACCTACCATCCAGCCCTCTGCAGAATCCCTGAGGCACCAGGGCTTAATGAACTCCACCATGACTCATCCAATTAGCTCCACAGTAAAGGGTTCACTGGAGAATGTTAGATCCCTTTCACAAAAATAATACTTTCTGGAAAACGAAAGCTATTAGAACATTATCAACTGAATAACAGTTATTCACCGCAAGTTCTTACATACACCAGTGCATGCAATTTAGTATAGCAAGGTAACAAATTGTAGGGATTAAGAGTTCACACTTTGCTGTTATGATTCTTTGGCTCAGATGCCCACCCTGGCAGTGACTGTGTTTATTAAGTTGACAGACATCTCTAAACCTCAGTTTTCTCCTCTATGCAATGGTTATCACGGTACCTTCATTGCTGAGTCGTTCTGTGTATTCATTTAATTATTACATTTAAAGTAATTAGTAAGTGCTTGGCACACAGTCAGTACATAATCAATGTTAGGTGTGATGATTATAATGTGCAAGGGACTGAGGAAAGAGCTGAAAGAGCTACAAGATTAATACAGACAATTCTAGCTCTCAAGGAATGATTTTAAACAAGCTCCAAACAATAGAGTAATTAGGTCATAATGGGGCTATATCAGTTTTTGCAGTATAAACAACCAGTCTCAAAATGTAGTGGCTTAAAATAATAACCTTTTTTTAGCACAAATTTTTATATGTTGTGAATATGTAAGTTTGAGGTGCATGTGGCTAGTCAGTTCTTCTGGGCTGGGCTCAACAGATTTCACCTGGGCTCGCTCATGTTTCAGAGTCGGATAGTGGGATGTCTAGTCTGTCACTGTCTGTTCTGGGACATTCAGGTCGCTGGAACCTTTCTCCCCAGGCTCTCTAATATTCTAAAAGACAAGCCCAGGCTGATTTACACCACAGTCAAAAGGCTTCCGGAGTAGCCCAAGGACCAACATCAAGGCACAAGCAGCTTTCAAGGTGTTGTTTGCAGCAAGTGGGCTTCTGTCCTCTTGTCCACAGCATGTCCCCTGGGTTGACTGGCTCAGAGTCAGTGTGAAATAAGACTCCTCAAAGATTTGGATGCAGGGAAGTGTTAACTAGTAGAACATTCTGACAAGCAGCACATCACAGTGGATACCAGAAAATACTCCATGGGAGGAAGTAGTATTGAGTTATAGTAAAGATGAGCAGATGTTGGCCAGTGAAAATTAGAAGGGTGTTCTATGTACAGAAAGTGTCATGAACTGAGCTAAGTTAGGATGAACATAGAATGCAGGGTGAGGCACACTGAAAATTCCCAAGGGGAGACAGGGAAGTATCCTCTAGCTCCAAGCGCTTCTTTTAGTCAAATATTTCGGCTTATAGAATGTCTTCCCACCTGCTCACCTCGTTCGTTTCTCTTCCTCAGCACATGGATCTGGGCGTAGCGCGCGTCTTCTTTCTTGATTTGCATAAACACGCCCCCTTTTAAGATTTTAATGAATTATGACTAGCGGTGTGGTTTCTCTTGCCAAAATGCAATTAAACCCCTATTGGAAATTAGACATGGCAACAAATTAACCTTTTCATCTCATCAGGTAGCTTATCTTTTCTAAAAAAAAAGTTCTGAACTATTTAAAACTGTATAAAAGTAATTTTATAAAGTCTGAAAGGTCCCTCTTTCTGGTCTAAGGAAATAAAAGTAACAGTAATCCTGATCGGAAATGCTCCCTTGAAAGGCCCACAGCAGAATGTAGTGCTCTATAGATTCTTCAGAGCTTTGTCGTTTTGGATAAACGACCCAAACAGATGATTTCATGCGAGATCGAAGTTGGTTCCCGGGCCTCACAACAGGCCCATGAATGCTTGTGACCTTCCTAGAAAAATCCTAATAGCCAAGGATGCAAAAATCTGAGACGTTGACTCCCATGGCATTTTTCATGATCAAATCTTCAATAGTGGATTTACCATACTGATTGAGCCCCCAGAAGGCTGACTCAACACTTACATTTAAATGTCTTCTTGCAATATCAGGCAGGCAAAGGTTGTTTTTCTAAAACAAGCTTGGACTCAAACTGCAACTGATGGGGCTGCCTGAAAGGACCCACCACCTTTATTGCATTATAAAATCTCTTGTTTCTCCTGAATCCTGTTTTTGCAAGACTGGGACTTAAACATTTCCTCATCCTTGAAGCCACTTGGGTAGCATTCTCTAGGGAGATATTCATTTTTTCTAAATTTTCATTTATTAAAAACTCTGAGACATTTAGCAATCAATAGAAGCAGAATCCATTACCTTTTTATGTCCTTACATGTTCAGGAAATGAGTCAGCAAGAACAGCAATGAGGAGCCTGCACTGCTTTTTTATTAGTTAATTTTGCAAGGGGTGAACTGTTTGAGAGAGATGTTGAGATTTAAGCTGTAGAGCACCCATTTGACAGGTGTGATAGTAAACATACTCACCATAATGAATTTTTTAAATAAGATCTTACTTACAGATCTTCTGTAATACTTACTTATACTCTGTAAGATCTATCAGGTATTTTTACATGCATTATCAAACATTCAATCATTACAAAACACCTGCAAGAGGTATTTCTGTCTTGAAGAATTCAAGGTAGAGGGTGGTGCCTGTGGCTCAAAGGAGTGGGGCACCGGCCCAATATGCTGGAGGTGGCGGGTTCAAACCCAGCCCCGGCCAAAAACTGCAAAAAAAGAATTCAAGATACAGAAAGTTTTAATGGTTTGATAAAAAAACACAAATTAAAAGCAGACTCCTGGTTCCAAGCCTGAAGTGCATCTTCATTTTACTGAGTCATGGCAGAATCCATAAAGTTGTTATTGAATTTTGTCTCAAGGTGAAATATATGTCCTCACAAACGGTTATCATTAAGTGCAGAATCCCTGTAGGACATTATCTTCCTTGATAATTTTTAGTTCTTAGTCATACAACTGGGAGTAATCATATTTGGTCACATATAATTAATTTTACCACTAAATTATGAAGAACTGGACTTTATAAACTTCGTTGGGCATTTTAAGCTTTAAAATGTAAACTTCAGACAGCTACTTATTCTCTGCAATATCAATTATCACAAAGGCATGAGACCAATGCTCAATTACTAACTACTTCTATGATATATGTTCTTCACACTTCAGTTTATATCACCCTAATCAAGGAATATAAATGAATATGGACAGAGGCTTAAAAACATATAACTGAGGCTTGATGCCCAAAGTACAGTGGTTACAGCGCCAGCCATGTACACCCAAGGTGGTGGGTTCAAACCCGACCCAGGGCCAGCTAAACAATAATGAGAACTGCAAAAAAAGTAGCTAGGCATCATGGTGGGCACTTTAGTCCCAGCTACTTGGGAAGCTGAGGCAAGAGAATCACTTAAGCCCAAAAGTTTGAGGTTGCTGTGAGCTGTGACGTCACAGCACTCTACCAAGGGCAAATACTTTTGCCACTTTCTTCCAACTGGATGGATAATCAAAAGTTGAGAGATAGAAATGTAATTAAAAAAACAGATAGGTGCACACATATACACATATAATGAATATGTATGACATGTATATATATTTATGAATATTCATTATATACACATATGTATATAATACATACACATACTGAGTTCAGACTAAAACTTCCAATGACAAACCAATAACAGAGGCTTATTTTTGCCTTCCTCCTTTTTCTGGAAATCCCTTCTCCAACAGTAAGAAATGTTATCTCATGAAAGAGTCAATATATTTACTTGATTGCCTAGTAGCAAAATGGATAGAAGGTAGTTTTAGAATTGTTAGCCTATAGAAATGCAAACAAATAAAACAGCTAACTAGATAACACTGTCTCCTCACAGCTTTTCTCCTCGTTAAACTAGGTGCATAAAATCAAAATATTATGGGGTGGCGCCTGTGGCTCAGGGCGCCGGCCCCATATACTGGAGGTGGCAAGTTCAAACCCAGGCCCAGCCAAAAACTGCAAAAATAAATAAATAAATAAAATAAAAATACTATGTTCAAAGCTGGTGAGGTTATTCATTATCAAGGAAATATGTTATATTTGATTTATTTGGTTCATATTTTATGGCTCTTTTAGTGCATGTAGAACATTATCATGGCTGCAAAGAATTAAAACTAGCTAAACAATATACAGTCAACCCTCCATAACCATGGGTTCCACCACCTGTGTGTCAAAAATATATTTTTAAAACAATAAAAAATATATACAAGAAAAATGATACAGATTTTTAAAATACAGTATAATAACTATTTGCTTAGCATTTATATTAGGTGTTATAAGTAATCTAGAGATGATTTAAAGTACACAGAAGGATATGTATATGTTGAATACAAGGACTAGGCAATTTATGAAAAGATCTTCAGCATCTGTAGACTTTGGTACCCATGGAACCAATGCCCACAGTCACTGAGGAAAGACTGCACTTAGAAAAGTGTCATTCCTAAGCCAGTCTTTCCACTTCATTCCCATCTACTCCCATAAGTTGTCAAGTACGTTATCTTCTATTTTATCCTTCCTATCATTCATTTTGCAAAAATATACAGATGCATGCATGCATACATAATTTTATATTTTCCCTTTTTCTTAACCAGAATTAGTGTACTATGAATCCTCTTCTGCATTTTGTTTCCTAGAAGTCGCTCTATTATCTCTTCAGAGAGATCGTCTTGTTCTTTTTATAATAGGTGCACCTGCCGTAGTCTACTCAACCCCTCTCCTAAGTACGGTCATTCAGGACATTGTAGCTCATTGAATTATTAAAAAAGTGCTGCAATAAATGTCCTTGTGCACGTACAGTGTGAAAGCCACACCTTCTAAATAAACTCTTAGAAATTTTATTATTTGGTCAAAATGTAAATGTGTAGGTAGTATTGTCAAACGTTCTGCTCTATAATGGTCATACCAGTTTACATGACAGTCAAAAATGTATGCAAAAACCTGGCCTCCCACATCCTCAACATTGGTTTTGATTACATTATTATCCTGAAGGCTTGGATATCACAGGACAAAAATTGGACTTCCTTTGCCCTAAGTCAAGGGCTGTGTTCCTTCTGGATGCACAAGGGGACAATCTGTGTCACTGCCTTCTCCTGCTGCTGCAGCCCTCCTCAATTCCTGGATTATGCGTGTTCACAGCCAACAAGGTCCCATCCATCTTTCCCCTCCTCTGCCTTCATGCCTCTCAACCAACTGCAGCCTTGGAAGTCAGCACTCCTATTTGTAAAGCAACCAGAAAAGGGTCTTCATATGAGTACATTGGGCCAACCCGGATAAGCCAGGTGCAAAATCTCTTTCACTGTGTATAGTAACAGATTGCTGGTGATTAGGATGTGGACATCGTTAGGGGCATTTTTCAGTCATTTGGTGTGGAAATTTCTCTTTCTGGGGGTGATTTTGTCTGCATTTCATTGGAGTTCTTCTTTTCTCTCTTCTCCTCCTCCTAATGGAATCTCTTGAGGCCCCATTTCCTTCCCTCCACACCAACAGCCTTGCAGAGTCAGCTCAGCCCTTCTGCAATTTGAGGTTTACTTTTCTCAGACATTATTTGAAGTGTATGCTATTCTCTGTCTCAGAAATCATGAGAAATGCATGGTTTTATTGTGCTCTTTGTGGAAATTTATGTTTGGGGAGGATTCTGTATGGAGCGATTTATATTGAATTGACCACAAAGTTGTTGATTTTATGAAGGTTAATGTTTGACTTGTGATACTCCTTGGGATTCTCCTAGGCCTCTGATACCATTACTACAAATGCATTTTGAAAAAGAAAATACCATGTTACCTCTAAGCAGCAAATATGTCATTGAAGTATAAAGTTCCAGAAGCATCTTGAAAAATGGTTGTTGTGTTACTAAAAGATTGCGCTGTACAAAAAAGTTTAAAGGAACTTTAGGGAAGTTGGGTTTAGTCATTTTTTAATAACTGTATTTTTTAAGGGATGTGTTAAAATCAAATGACGCTAAAGGGAACACCATAAAAAGAGACTCTTTTTCCAACTTTAAATCCGGAGTTCCTCAGTTCTCTATTTAAAGGCAACCCCCATTACTATTTTCTTATTTGTTTTTTAAGACAGAGTTCATTTAACTACAATGACATGTATGCTCTGTCCCCTTTATAAAACACACATGTGAGCCATTATGCTGCTGCGTCTTTATTCCTTTTACTTAATTATGTACCTTGTGATTTGTCCTTACCTGCATTTACAATCTACCTCTTCTGTTTTCCCAGCTGCATAGGATTCCTCTATATTGATAATCCATGATCTATTTTAACACCTTCTCGTTAATGTACTTGTGTAATTAAATTTTGGCTTAGCCTTCCTATTTTTATGCAGGTGTATTTGCTCCAAATCAAGTGCCCCGCCCCCCCCAAGAAATAATAGCAATGACTTAGAATAAAAAATGGATTTTGATTAGCAGGTAAATAATGAAAATATAGAGGCAGTTGCAGGCATGCAAAGAGCTTGGAGGTCAGCGCTCCTATTTGTAAAACAAGAGAAGAAGCTAAACAAACTGAAAGTTGTTGGAACCGTGGAAGACTTGAGAACACAGGGCAGGCAAACCGCTGCTCTGAACTCGGGGGAAACAGGTGAATAGAGAAAATCACAGCAGAAATCAGCTTAGCCTGGGTGGCACCCATAGCTCAGTGGGTAGAGCTCCAGCCACATACATTGAGGCTGGCAGGTTTGAACGCAGCCCAGTCCAGCTAAATGACAATGACAACTGCAACAAAAACATAGCCAGGCATTTTGGCAGATACCTGTAGTACCAGCTAAATGCTGGGAGGCTGAGACAAGAGAATTGCTTAATTCCAAGAGTTTGAGGTTGCTGTGAGCTGTGACACCATGGCACTCTTCCAAGGGTGACATAGTGAGACTCTGTCTCAAAAAAAAAGAGAGAGAGAGAGAGAAATCAGCTTAGCCTCAGCAGAAATAACTAGACCCACAATGTTGTAAAAGACACTTAAATGGTGACTTTGACAAATTGCTGGAGGCTGAATATAGGTGATGATTATAGACAGCTGGAAACTCCTGGGGGGCTGCAATCATGGGGGGAGCTTCAGATTTTCACAGATTTCACTCTAAGAACCTTACCAGATTCTCACAGCGAAGAACCAAGAGAAATCCCCATTTGCCTCTGGGACAGGCACTACCTGGCCTCCTACCTGATGAGACTGGAGAGAGTCTGCTGGAGGTCCATTGCCCTGAGTGACAGTCCAGAAATTATCTGCAGGTAGAAAGCTGGGTGATGGTCAGCCAACCTTATTTGTTTTCTTCATTTCTTTTTTTCTCAGGGGGTCACATTCTGTGCTGTCTCTTGTCTCGTGTCTAAAAATAGTTGCTTTTATAGCAACTCTGTTTCCAGGTTGTTTTAGCAGGAGATCGATGCTGAACCAGGTTGCTCTCTCATGGCAGGAACAGAAAGTCAGGTTTACCAACTTTGGTTATATTAGTCTACCTTACATACATATTTAATGTACTAAAATAGCACAGCATTTCTGTCCACCTCAAACTATTTCAGGATAATTAAACACCTTGAAATTATAGCTGTAACGGATCTAAAAGAGGCTTGTTTCCTTGAGTGAATAACATTAACTTCAAAATTATACCCTGAAACTTTGCACTGTCTTAGTATTTATCTGAGATTTTTTAGATCCTTATGCATTATGGGTAATTTACTTCTCCTCCCACTCATATTCACCCACTGAGTTTAATGCCTCCCATTTACAAGCAGCTTTACATTTTCCACTTTCTCTGTGATTTTTCTTTACCTGCACTCCACCTCCATGCATCCATGCAAGCTAATGACAGTTTTTTAAATGTCCCCAAAATCATGAATATCTCCCACCTCCTAATGGATTATTTTTTTCAAAAAATTCATGAAAAATTTCTATCCCAGAAGTTGTTTAGTTTACTTTTTGTTACCCAGAGTTGTTTCAGCTTCAGTATGCCAGATATTGATGCTAAAATTCTGGCCAAAAACAAGATCCTTCCTTGATGGAGCCAGTTCACTCCATCACCACGTCAACTCCCCCCACCCCACTACCTACTCCTATACTCTTAAAACCTGGCCCCCAAACTGCCATGGGGTTGCTGCTGTCTTCCAGAAACAGCCCTATTCTGTGTGGAAGCTTCATGCTAATAAAAGCTGCTGCTTGGCTAGGTCAAGAGCAGAGGTCCCAGACACCTCTTTCCAACTGACTCAAAGATCCTAACATACCCTGCCTGGGAATCTTGGGGAAATATCAATGAAATTCACCACTGACATGAAATCTAAAGCTTGAGTGGGAATCATCTGAACAAAGGTGGTGGTAGGAAGGTGGGGTGAGCTAGTTATCCAGGTAACAGCACCACCTTAAACCCAGGGACTGTAGTAAGAAGGGTCATGGCACATTTAAACAACATAATGAAAACCAGCGTGGCTGAAACCAGAATGTAATTTTATGGGAGATACCAGGGACCTGTCAGTTCATGTGAAGAGGATGTTTGCCTTTGCCTCCAAGGAACAAGAAAATTATTCAAGGTTCTATAGCAGGAGAGTGACTTGATTGATTTGCGTTATAAAGAGATTACCATGATTTTGATATTAGAGAAAGATTGAAAAGAAGTGAGAATAGTGGAAAGGGACTAGTTAGGCTGTTACCGGAGTAGCCCCCAAAAGAATTAATGATAACCTGGACTTGAGATTAAGTGGTGGGTGGATAAAATCACCAGGGAGTGACTCATTGTTAGATACAGAGACTAAAAAATGAGCAAGGCAGAGAGAACAAGGGGTAGGATAGCCAGGTGATGGTGTCATCAACTGAGACAGGGTTAATAATGTTTGGGGTGAAGAATGAATGAAGACTGTCCACCCAGTTGTCTGTGATGAGTTGGAAGTGCCGTTTGTCCTCTGAATTGTAGAGGCTTGGTAGACAGTGGGTGTATGGAGCTAGAGCTCAGAGAATTCAACGAAGTGGTAACTGTGGGCATATTTGCAAATGGACATAAAATAGAGTATTAGAGGATACCACAATGAGTCCCTCAGATCCCCCATTAATGAACTTTTGCAAACCAGCATGAAGAAGGGGAAAAATCTGAGTGGAAATGCTTGGGAATAAGAGAAAAGAGACAGGAGGCAAGATGGGATTGGGAGGTCTGGAGCAGTCACAACTGCAGCCAGCCCCCAAATACAAAATCAGCTTTATTTTATAGTATCTCAGCAGAGTTGCTTAAGAGGAAGTAGCATGGACAAAGAACATATTTTTGGTCTTCCAATATGATTGGAAAACGTAAATAACTTTTTCAAGAACAATTCATTCTGTTGATGGTTTCTACTGTATAACATCGTTAATGTGTGTTAAAGATAAAAAACAAAAGGGAAGGGTCTGATAGTTTTCTGGATAGTTTCTAAAGATTAACCAGGTAATGAAAGAGATATATGACTTCTGTCAAAACACTTACGAAGGAGAAAAACATGTTGTTTTAAGAGGAGGAAAAACGTGTTGACTCAATAGAAGGAAGGCACCTAAAGGCCCTTCCCTGAACATCTCCCAGGCCCTGGGGGCCCTGCCACCTCACAGCCCACTCTCCACAGTGAACAACTCTGTGTCTGCCCCCTGGGAGTGCACTGACTGTCAGCCTTTAGTTTTCAGCTACTTTAAGAATTACTTTTTCTACATAGATGGCCTCACACATGCTCATGCCTGTTTCCAGGTTGGCCTTCAACCAGTGACTCACATATGCCAAAATATAAAAGCCAGGACATCACAGCCCAATCCAGAAAACCTCTAAACAGCCACTCTAGCTCCAGAGCTTCCCCCATTAATGTCTGAGGCTGTTGCTGAGCCTTCATCACAGCTTGACTTCCCCCCTCTACTCAGCCCTGCTTTCCTTTCCTCCTTTCCATAGATGTTGACCCCAAGAGCACCCCTCCTTAAGAAATAGACTACATGCCAACCCTGGGGGGACCAACCTCAGTCAGAGTGGACATGCAAAGACATCTACAAGTGAGCCTTAATAAAGGAGCATTCTAGGTCCTAATAAGGGAAGAAAATAAGAAAGAAAATAGAGACAACATGACCAGAGTAACAGGTAGAAGAAGGCGAGAGCAGATATCACAGGTACCAAGAAGTTGATGGACAAATTAATACATGAACTGAAAAATAATATTTATATTGGACATAGTGGTCAGAGTTCTCTCAAAATAGTGATAAGCATGGAAAGATAAACTGCAGTGGGCTGAGAAGTGCCTGGGACATGCAGAAAAGGAAACAGTCAACACATTGAGGTTCATCAGCAGGGGAGGAGAGAGGAAAGAATGGTGTTGGCAGAGGTCAGGAAGGTGGCTTCAGCTCATAAGAAAACAGGAATTCATGTTTATTTATCCATAGAAAGGAAGCAATTGAAATGGGGTTAAAGTTTTAGAAGATGTACAGAAGAGGAAGACGTTATATTTGGGAAGTTTAAAAGGTTAAGAAAAATGAATTAAAACAAAGAAGATGAAAGTGACAAAGGGGCCTTTAGCAGTCACGTTTCAGTGGAGTGAGAGACAGAAAAAGAGCTAGTCAGGACTCTGCAAGGTCAGTTGTTGCTGTTTTGTTCTTTAAATGAAACTTCAGTGCGTATAATAATAATCAAGGTGCTTGATAAAAATGAAGAGCCCAAGATAATTCCCAAGGATTTGTGTTAATGTGGATTTTGGCTGAGGACATAGTGTAGCCTAGGCTAAGGCCTTCTGGAGGGTCTGTTGGGCAAAGTCCAAATTCCTCAGACCTCAATAACAGCTTGGTGGCCTAAACTAAATGCTTAGCATCCCCCAGCTCAGGACTAACATTCCTGAGAATCTGTTTGACAGAAGTCCAGGCCTCTCCGCCCCACTCTTGGCACTGGAAACAGAGCCTATAAATCATCAGGGGGAAGGAAGGAGTGTTTAGCAACTAAAGATGACTGTGACCTGAGCTGTGCCAAGGTATAGATGGGAATCATTGCAGTGAGTCAAGAATGTTAAAGGTTGTGTTTTCTAAAAAAAAAAAAAGTTATGTTTTCTTTGTTTAAAGGTAGAATAACAGTATAACTCTCCTGATTTCTTTCCCCTGCTTTTCTCCCTCCTGTTTTCCTGCTAATAATTAGTTAAGGTCACCATTGTATTTAGTTCCACTGGTTCTTTTTTTTTTTTTAAATAGAACCTCAAGCTGTTGCCCTGGGTAGAGTGCTGTGACATCACAACTCACAGCAACCTTCAAGTACTGGGTGCAAGTGATTCTCCTGCCTCTGCCTCCCAAGTAGCTGGGACTACAGGTGCCCACCACAATGCCCAGCTATTTTTTGGTTGCAGTTGTCATTGTTGTTTGGTGGGCCCAGGCTGGATTTGAACTCACCAGCTCAGGTGTATGTGGCTGGTGCCTTAGCCCATTGAGCCACAGGCGCCGAGCCCCCCTGGTTCTATTATAAGCTTTTCAACACATTTTGTGATCTTGCTGAACAGAAGGACCTTTGGGAAGCCTTCTGAGGGCAGCACTTGCTAGCTGCTCCTCAAGCTGGTGCCAGTGTGTGCCTCTCCAGGCCTTCATCAGTTATTCCACCAAGATAACCAAGTCTGAGTTTTCTCTCACACTGTCACCCTCAGTGGCCTACCGTTGTGGGGTCCCACGACCACCACATATTAAGTAGGGATTCAGCTGAGCCCAGGAATCTTCATTAATAAGACTTTCAGGTGATTCTGGCTTAGATGACCATGAACCATCTAAAGAGCACAGTTAGGCAGCAGGGCAACTCCCCCATGGCTTTTAGAGAAGCAGAAAGAGATGGTACTTGTGTGTAGGAAGAAATGTAAATAATAACAACTCCAGAGGCCCTCTGGGTAAAGAATGGCCCTCTGGGTAGGGAATGGCCTTTGCTGAGGGATCTATCTCTCTGGGAAGTAGAAAGCAATGTTCCCTGGTGGTGAAGACTGGAAATGGAGTGAAAGTAGGAGACAAAGAAATAGGTACATTGATAATCCAAAGCAATAACCAAGAAAGGGAGAGAATGGATGGGGAAGAGGCAGAGTGAGTTTTCAAAGCATTAGCATTTACCCCCATTTCTCCAGCCCCCAGGTCACTGGGTGGGGTGTTTGGTGCCCCAGGAACTGGGCATTACTGCTGTGCACCTTGCAATATGCAAACAAGGTTTTTATTCTAAAACAGAATACATGTGTTCAATAAAAAAATTAGCATTTAAGGGAAACTGTGGGCTCTGAAACACTAAGAATGCTGATGGAGTGCCCTTCACGATCTGAGTTGTTGTCACTTCTGATATGTGTTGTGGCTGTTACTCATGATGTCCAGGGGGTCCAGGCCATTATCTGAGTGGGCAGACAGTGTCTGCCGTGGAAGGAAATACAATCAAGGCAGCAGTTACTCTAGAGAAGCAAATCAAACATGGAAGTGTTACTGGATAAAGTGAGTCCAGCCACCTGTCACTGTCAGCCAATATGCAGAGGCAGGAACAGGTCCACCAAACTGTCAAAAAGCCTGCGATTGTGGAGAACAGTGAGAGTAGCCTCCCCAAAACTATTCTGTTCTTCCATTTCCAAAATCGCAGTTTTATACAAAAAAGTTCAAAGTAAAAGGCATGTTAATCTTTATCTTAAACAGCAATAATCAGCATAATCCATGACCCATAGTAAACAATAATCAGCATTAGCCACGACCCAGAACAACATTCCAATCTTCCAAATCAATTGCCCTAAACCACTCAAAATACATACCTTCAGGTTAAAGGGGAATTTGCAAAACAGAAAGAATGGGAGACTTGAGGTGAAGGTCCCAATGGAACCAGACCAGCTGTGTCGTCTCAGCCCTAACTGACTGACTCCACCTTATTCTCACTGCAGGTGCTTCCAGAGGGACAACCTTGCTTTCCCTACACTATTAGAAACCTGGTAACTTGAATATATGTTTATTTATTCATTCAACACACACAGACTTCGCCTGTATACCGCCCTATATAGAGAGGATTGTAAAAGGGTAAAGCAGTCACAGACTGCGTCCTCATGGAGTGTACAGTACTCTGGGAAGATATAAGTAAATTGAATAATCATGGGGCGGCTCCTGTGGCTTACAGGAGTAGGGCACCGGCCCCATATGCCGGAGGTGGCAGGTTCAAACCCAGCCTGAACCAGATACTGTGAAATAAATAAATAAATAAATAAATATAAATTGAAAAATCATACAAATATTATGGTGAGGTCCTAGGAAGACTGAGACACGTGCCACCATGAGTCATTAATAAAAGAAATTTTTCTAATGTATGGGGATCAGGTCCGTTTTCCAGATAATGGAACTGAGAGCCAAAGGATGAGTGAGAGTTAAATGGGGTTAATAATATCTTGTCACAGTGTCACTGAGAGAATTAACCAAAGAAAAAAGAATTTAAAAAACGATTCTTATCCATGTGACTGAAGCCTTGCACCATGGCATATTTCCTTGATTCTGAGATGAATAAAAAGATGTATTGATTTAACAACAGCTTTGTGACGGGTAAAGAAGCATAACCAGTTTGTATGCACACATCTAATGGAAGGTGCCTCTTCAGTTCTGAAATACCAGTACCACGAGAGCAAGGCCCGGTATCCTTTATGTTCCAAGCCTGCCTGGTGCAAGCCACATAGCAGATATTCAACAAACACGTGGAAAATACATTCCGATCTATCCCTCTTCTGTCTCTTCTTTCATCCTTTCTTTGCTTTTGCGTGTTATTATCTCACTTCTCAGGACAAGTTTGTGAAATGCATTCTCGTTGCTATTTTCAGGCCTTATGTAGTCCTCCTTGACAGAGCATTTTCATTTTAAAAGAAGCTGTGGGAAAGGTAAGGATGACACCTGGGAAGAGAATGTGTTATTGTAGAGTTTTAGGATTTCTGCTAGAATTATTTTGAGTTAAAAGCTTACCCAGAGAGCGTTGGATTTGAAACGTAAAAAGAAGCTTCTGTTACAGTGTCAGTTACTTATCAAAGTAACAGCACCTTTTCTGGTGAAGTCACTGTGCAGTGCAAGTAGACAGAGTGCCACCGTGCTCCATGCAGTCATTCGGGGATCCAGGCTCCACCTTCCTCTGGACTCTTGAGTCTTCTCTGCTCAGTAACATGATGAGTATAATTTATAATGGGCATAATGAAGAAAGAAACACACCAGAAACACACCAGAAAGAAACACACCAATTCTGTTCACATTCCATGAGCCAGAACTTGGTTTCATGGTCACATCTAACTGCAGAGGGAATTTAAAATGAAGTCCAGGTAAGTATTCAGCACTGGGGAATGAACTTGGGTATAACTGAATCATAGAACTCTCCGCCATGACACTTACTGCCACTGTCATTGTGTATTTATTAATGAATGGTTTATTACTGGCATAGGTTTGTTTGGGGTTTTGTTTTATTTTATTCTTATAATGTGACCAAAGTCAGGAGCTACCCATAAAAATAGCTTGGAGGAAATTAAAAAGCAAACAAACAAATATTTCCAAGGCTCAATTCATAGCCTTAACCTCATTGAATTGAGTACTAGAAAATACAAAAAATGGGTACTAGAAAATACTAGAAAACAATACCTTCAAAAAAGTCTCCCTGGGTAACTGGTGAAACATGGCCTTTGGAAAACACTGAAACAAGCCATTCATAATCCTAGGAAAGGTCCCCTGAAGGAAGGAAGAGTGAGATGAATCTGAGCAAAACCCTTAAAAGTATAACTCAGAGGGCAGCACCTGTGGCTCAAAGGAGTAGAACACTGGCCCCATATACTGGAGATAGTGGGTTCAAACCCGGCTTGGGCCAAAAACTGCAAAAAAAAAAAAAAAAAAGGATAACTCAGAATCAGCCAAGGGATTAAAGGTGGACAAGGAAATAAAAGGTAGCCCGAAGAGCTAGAAATAAGACAGAAATCCAAGGTTGAGCACTAGGAAGCAGAGAAAGAGAGTGAGAGCAAGCTGGCAGCCAAGAGCTGAGGGGCTTGAGCCATGGCTACCAACAAGGACTTGGGACTACGCTATCCGCTGAGGATTGCTTCCCGCCATTTTGCTAATATGGGAATTAAACATCAGCAAGGTTAAGTCATTGTCTATTATCACTCAAGATTCAAAACAATCTGTGGCATACATGTTGTATGTGTTTATAGCAGAACAAAGCTGTGTGCAAAGCCTAATTTCTAGTCACAAAGGTAGCATCATTAACTGGCCACTTAAGAATGGATTTCAGAACCAGACTGTGGGGACAGCATCTAAGGTGGCCTTCGTGGTCCCTACCTCCTGGGATGTATGCCCTTCCCTCATCTGCTCCCCTAGGGGGGCAGCAGGGTCTTTGATTTGCTTCTGATTGCACAGTCTGCCAAAGGTAATGGATACCCCTGTAGCCATCACCCTGCTTATATGAGACTACCGAGTCTCATAGTAGCACGGCTCTCTTTTTCCCTTTCTTGCTCTGAAGAAGTAAATAGCCATGTTGTGAGGGGTCCGAAATAGATCCAAGCCTGGCAGGAACTGCTCATCGTCTCCAGGAGCTGAAGAAGCAACCAAGAAATTGGTGCCCTATGTCTGACAGCTTCAAGGATATAAATTGTGCCAACAGCCCCAGTGAGCTTGGAAACAGAATATTTCTCAATTAAGACTTCAGATGAAAACACAATCCAGTTGAAATCTTGACTGCAGTCTGGAGAGACCCTACACTAAGGACCCACCAAAACGTAACCCAGAGTCTTAAACCATGGAAAGTGTGAGTTTGTAAATGTGTGCTGTTTTAAGTAGTTACATTTGTGGTCATTTGTTTGTTTGTTTGTTTTTATTAAATCATAGCTGTGTGCATTAATGCAATCATGGGGTACAATGTGCTGGTTTTATATACAATTTGAAATATTTTCATCAAACATAGCCTTCATGGCATTTTCTTAGTTATTAAGACATTTATGATAGTTTGAACTTTGTTATTTCATTTAATTCATTGCTTAACTACTGTTTTCCCATGAATGATGATACTGTGTTTAATGGGTTAGCATGGCAGTATTCCCAGATAGTTTTTTGTTTGTTGGGAGGTTGGGCTTTGGAGGGTCAGAGTTAATACTTTGCATGAAAAATCTTACTTTATAACAGTGAAATTGCTTTTTCTTTTGTCTTGTGATTTTTTTGAGGTGAAATTTAACTTTTTGTGTGAGTAGTACTATTATACCTATCTTAAGTGTCTTACTTGTACTGTATCACATCATACCTTTGTTTAATTCTTAATAAGCTGTTCACTTTTTTAAAAAAATGTATAATACTCAATATATACCAATAACAAAAGATGAACACAAGTCATGTTTGAGTACCTCTTGTAATTGTAGAAGTCAAATATGAATGAAGTATTATAGTTTTTTTTCTTTCTTAAAAAGAAAAAGATATTTATATTCTACATTTAGTAAGTTTCACTTGCACCCTCTAAGATGCACCGTAGGTTTGGTCCTACTGATTACCCTCTCTCCACCCATCCTCCCCCCCCTCCCCTCTCTTGTCCCTTTCCCCATATTCTTGGACTATAATTGAGTTTCATAGTAGGGCTGAGTACATTGGATACTTTTTCTTCCATTCTTGAGGAAGAAGAAGAATACTTTGCTAAGAAGAATATGTGGTTATTTGTTATGTATGCAGTAATAAAAAATTAATACAGACACTCGATTTGTTTCTCTCTCTGAGTCATAAGTTACAACTGGACTGGAAATTCTAATCCTTAAAATACAATTGACCAAGATGAATTTAACAACAGGCAGCACGTACATCAGCCTAAGTGTCAATTCTTGTTTCCTGATCCTCCAGAAAGGGGCCTTCCCGCACCTGCTAGCCTCATCATCCATCCACGCTGATGGTGTTTCCTTCTTGACAGATTTACTAGGTAAACACTCAGCTTTCTTATCGGTTCAGTAACTGAAATACTGTTCCACATTAACTTCATGCCTGATTGACTTTTGAATGTACAAACATCATTCCAAACTTCACACAGATGGATCAGGGGGAAAAAAATAGAAGATGGTAAAATGAACAGAAATGAGCACAGCAATGCTTATCAAATTCCTATGGAACAGCGTAGCATGGGGCCTGTGGCTGCCAACCACATATACCCTGGGCTGCTGAGCTGAGGAGCACTTGGCTCCAATCCTCTCTCCATGGCCAGAAATATCAGGTCCTCGGAGAGTAAAGAAGTGCTCAGGAGCAGCCTGGAGTGCAGCTTTGAACTGCTGGACTCTTCAGCCGGCCGGAACAGTTGACAGATGGAGCAGGTTACGGGGCCAGGTGGGAGGCCGGGCTGCTATCTAGCTTCCCGCCCCTCGGCCCAGCCTTCTGCTGTTCTGGGATGTCCCACAGGAGCCCAGACACAGCAGGGATTTGAAAGGATGGGGAACACCTTAGCAACAGCATCTATCAACCACAGACATGCAGCCAGCCTTTGAGAATGGCGGCCAACTGCCTCCCCCCTTGCTATGCAAACAAAAATCAACTAGCACCATCTCAACTCTGGAGGAGGAGTTAGCCATATGTTAGCTTTATCCTATAGGTGGATTAAATAAACTCCCCACAGAGGCCCATAAAGTCACCACTCAGCCAAAAGGAATTTTTTTTTTTTTTTTTTTTTTTTTGCAGATTTGTTTTGGCTGGGTCTGGGTTTGAACCCACAACCTCTGGCATATGGGGCCAGTGCCCTACTCTTTCGAGCCACAGGCACCACCCTAAAAGGAAATTTTTAAAAAACTATATCAATGTCTTTATATAGTGATCAAGAAAATGCCATGAAGGCTATCTGTAACAGTACGATCAAAATATTTCTGATTGTTTATGAAGCACATTGTGCCCTATGATTGCATCAATGTACACAATTATGATTCAATAATATTATTAAAAAAAAAAGAAAGAAATATAAAGACCAATTCTCTGAGCAAGGATTACTTAATCTATGAAGCAGAATGGGAACAAGAGATACATGTTATCTCTAAACAGAAAACCGTAATCTTACAAATATCAGAATATCAACATTTCCATCTTGGTTTAGTACATTCACACAAAAGGTTAGGCTGGTCTTATGTCAACCATAAATTTGAACAATGATAACAAATGTCTCTGTGACCGCATTTCCCACTGTGTCTTGGGTTCACAGTGAAGCTGCTGGACACACAGATGCCTCTTCCTCAGTGGGATAAACGTCCCTTCTCACGCTCTGTGTGACTGCCATGGGAGTCTCAACTATGACACCAAACATTCTGGCTAAAAAAGGAGCGCGCGTCACTCTGACTCCCAGACAGAGCGTCCACCCGCCTGTGCGGAGACTGGCTTAGCAATCTGCACTTGTCAGGATGGGGTGTAAAGTTTCCCGGCCATTATACTGTTTATAACTTCATAGCACATGAATAAAGAATGTGAATCATGTGACGGGTGTCAGTGCCAAAGCAGCGCACAGTTCAGGACCACTCTGGCCTCTGGGCAGGAACGAGGTGGCAGAGAAGGAGCCTCTCACCTCCCAGAAAGGCAGGACAGAGGACCTCAGGGGTGATGGGACAACTATGGTCTGTTCTCCTCATGTTACACAGCAAGGGGCACGTGAGCAAGGTGATTTGTAATGATTGATGAAGATCCACAACTTTCACATACACACACCCCTAAATACGAGGACCGGTCCCAGCGCACTGTTTGGTTTGACCTTCCACGTGCCCTCCCCCCGATGCCCCAGCACCTTCCACCCAGACTCGCTCACTGCGCTGCCCCCACCCACCTAGACGTCCCCCTCGCTGCTCACAGCCTCGGCCGGGACCTTCCACAATGGAAACTCACCTCTCATGTTCTTATCATCCTCTGACAAGGCCCTCCCATGGTTCACCCCCTCACTCAATAAAACCTGCACCCTCCCTGGGCTTCAGGCTAGCACCACCTGAGCGAGGCACACTCAGACCTGCTGTGTCCCGCTCTCCCGACCACAGTGACCCTTGTTGTCCTTCGGACACAGGTCCAGTCTATTTCCTCTATGACATCCTCTCATTCTCTGTTCCCTGTGCCGTCTCACTCTGCCCTGACATCTGAAAACAACTCCTTTCTTTTCACTCAAGTAATTTCTCAAACATGGTTGATGCTGAGAAAATGTCCTTCCCCGCTCAGCCACACAGCCCTGCCCCCATCCTCCGTTATTTATCTCTAAGTGTCCTGTGCTTGTTTCATTTCCTACTGTCTGTCTTCCACTTCACAATGTAAAGGTGACAAGACTAGCGGCTTCCATTGTCCTTACAACTCCATAACCCGAAGGTCTGTCTGCATCACTGGCTCAGGACAGGTGCTCAGTATGTGTGTTCAGTGATGAGTGAAGTATAAATGAATGAGTAGAGTAGAAAATGCAAGTCACATAAGAACAAAAAAGTAGACAATGAACTTGGCAAGGGAGACCCCACCAATCCCGTGAAGAAGTAGTTTTACAGCTGTAGTTGCATAAACATTGAGAGTTAGTACATAAAGTAACTGCAAATTAGATGAGGTCAAAGTCTCTGCAGAAAGACCATACAACCTGTTGGACATTTTTATAATGTGCAGTAGATGCAAAAGCCAATGGAAGACAAAGGAATACAAATAAAGTTCTTCTAAGAGATTTGCCTGCACATGGCAATGTGATTGCATTAGAAGAAGACCAAAGGTCGGGGGGGTTGTTTATTTGCTTTTTAGTTACACATTTTTTAAATTTTCTCTATACATATACATGTGTCTATTTAGTTTCCAGTTTTTGCCTTCACAAAATTAAAAAGCCTTAAAATTTAATAACAATAACAATGTTTAAGGCAAGGACTAGATATAAAAACCTTGTAAAGAATGAACGAAAATACATTCAGAAAAGAAATCAGATGATTGCTGCAACAAAATATTGAGCAATAATAATAATAATGCTGCCAAAAGGTAACATTCACATTGCCAGATAGGAGTATGTCTATCATAGAGTGCTTTGACTCTGAGGTTCAGTATGGAGTCATTACTTAACTTTTTTTCCCCAAAGTTACAAAAAATAGACAACTAATATTTATAAATAAAAGTAGAAGATAATTAAAAAAAAAAAACAGATCATGCCAAATCTTATTAGACAATAGACAAAGAAGAAATACTTCAAAATCATTCTACTTCATCTGGATATACCTGATATTAAAACTGGAAAAAATAGGTGGTGCCTGTGGCTCAAAGGAGTAGAGCGCTGGACCCAAATGCCAGAGGTGGCGGGTTCAAACCCAGCCCCAGCCAAAAACCACAAAAAAAAAAAAAATTTTGGAAAAAATATATTATTATAAAGGGAAATTACAAATATATTTCACTTATAAATGAGGATGCAATATCCTAAACATATTAACAAGTTGAATAAAAAAATTAATGTTCAAGTAACATACTTTGGTCAAAATTAAATCCAATTTATGTGAGAATTAGTCACTATTTTCTTTGTTTTGTTTATTCGCTTTTTAACAAAATCATTATAGAAATTTGAATTTGTTTACATATGCTAAGCAGTAAGGTAGCAGGTACAGAAAGACCTAGAACATTTCTAGGAAGCGATAATCACAACAGCACAAGTCGTGAGACAGGAAGTGGTGGATGCAGAGTTTAGAACACAAATGCAGGGGTTAGGGACGAGTGACACAGTGAGGAGGCTGCTGGTCATGATAGGGGTAACGACACAAGGATAAAAGCAGCAGAAACAGCTCCGAATGTTCTGGAGCTGTTATTAAAGTGGTCTCTCTGTAATTTAGTAAACAAAGTGTCACAGAGACCCAATCTGATGACTTTTACTGTCCTTGTGAACAAAGAGGTGAGTTTACTCAATGAGAACAAAAAGGAAAATGGAAATTTACCAAGCGTCTAAGAGCAGAGCCCCTTACAGGAGCAGCTCAGAGAAAGAGGATAAAAGGTGCCTCAAGACCATGACCGGAAAGCACGGAGGGTCTAGTCAGGAGTAAAGAACACTGCTGGGTGATCATCGCAGGACAGCTGCACGGGACAGCAGGATGCGTGAGATGTGAAAGACTTGGCTTCAGTGTGAAACGTGGGGACGGACAGAGCTGGGACTCTTCCAGGTCAGCTAGGTGACCACGTGTGGCACCAAATAAGAGGGGAGGGGCCTTGATATCCAACAGGCCTCCTTTCAGGTCCTGGCTCTGTCAATTAGTATTTGGGTGGCTTTTTCAACTCACATAAACTGAATTTTAATGTCTTAATCTTTGAACTAACGACGAGGACGACAGTAACTACAGAATAAAGCAATACTCATGAAGCACTACAAGCTCCCTCCCAGGGCACTGGCTGTGACAAGCACTGAGCTGTTGCCCTTCCTATGATCCTCCACCGCCTCCTCCTGGCCATTATCATAATCACACAATCACTGACTGCTAGGGATTGAACATAGAACTGAATTAAATTGTCGCTAAGGAATTTTCTAGACCCAAAATGAATTTAGTTCACGCAAACCCTACATACATATCACTTAAAACAGAAAGCAAGCTAGGGAAATGATAAAGAAGGTATTGTACCCCTACAAATATATTAGCTATTTATATTTTGGCACTGAAGAGCAAATATTTTAACTGATTATGTGTCTGGACCCATTATCTTGGATGAAAGCCTTAACTTAATGCAATTTCTATCCCGTTTTTAACATAAACCTTTTTATCACATACAAAACCCCTCTAACTTGAATGAAGCTCCATAGTCTATAGTAATTATTTAAAAGTATCTGGAAACTCCGTTCACTGGTTTTTGAATCTTGAATGCTACAGTCTTATCTGTGAAAGTAAATGAAGGGTTTCCATTTGAGAATATCTGAGAATGAACTGTGCACCACTACCAGTGTCAATGTGGTAGAAAAGGTGGTGTCATGCCTCACTCAGGCCCCAGAGGTCAAGTTCCTTAAAACATGTGTGCATATTTGGTGCTTTTAACCACCGTGAAACTTGATAAGATGAAGCTAGGTAAGGCTCCATCATACAGCTCTGTGATTTTTCTGTCATTAATATACTTCTCGAATTTTCTTGACAGCAAATTTCAAATAGATTTATTAATTAGGGTAATGCATCTACTATCACATCTCAGTGTTTAAATCTCAGTGTCTTCACATAATAAAAGTTTATTTAGTCTTGAATTTTTGTTTCATGTAATAGGCAAACAAATCTATTTCTTGGATGATCTTTCACAGGATGATTCAGTAACGGATTTATTTTTATCTTGTGGCTAACCTAGGGAACTAGAATGAAGAAGGATGCAGTCATCCCCATTTCTTAACCTTCTGGACTCTCAGGTGACAACATTCCTTCCGTTCTCAGGTGACAGTTAAGAACGAGCCAAATGATACCACAGGACGGAAGGGCCTGGAGCTTGTGTTCTTTGACTGGACTTGGCTGTCTTTGCCCAAATATCAGTACAAATTACATATTCAAAATCATAATGTGAACACAGAAATAAATAAGCAGCAAATCTGAATAAGAGATGGGCCCAATATTAAAAATGTTCTATTTTAAAGAAATAAGTAAAATAAATCAGTAATCTGGGAAGCAAAAGATTATTCAAGCTGAAATATAGACACACAAGACTCTCAACTTCCTAATGATTTATCAACATTAGTCAGCTACAAAAAAAAAATGCTTTCAATAAGTTTTAAAAATTCATATACCCCAGCCTTTAATGTCCATTACCCAGAAGTACTGTTGTCTCTCTGCCAACCTTTGGCAGGCAGGAGGCTCAGCTATAATCCGCCCAAAATGATGGATTCTTTAATAAAAATTCAGTAACAGAAAGCTTGACTTTAATATTTAAAATGTCATAATTAAAATAAATTCATTAAATGAACTCATAGCAATAGTCATTCCAGTTGATCACTGGGAAGTCACAGTATTAAGAATGATAATATTAAATACTCTAAAATTCTAAGAATTATAATTGATTATCTGGAAAAATAAGTACTTAGAATGAGAAATACTCCTTGAATAATGAAGAGATTATCAAAAACAGAATGACATAAACACTAATTATGTTCACCATAGCACCTGACCATTAAATACTAACTACTTCATAATAACAGATCTAAATAATAGTGAGAGCAAATAAATTCCACTTTATTATAGCTTGAAGATCTAGGACTTCTTTCCCATTGTTGAGCCCCTTTTTATTAAATCCCCCTATTTTACATCAAACCTATCCTCATCTGAAAATACTGTGCAACTCAAAAAAATGTTATTGGCACAAATTATTTTAGTTCGCCAACATTTGTTACCGTGATTCCCCATGTTACAATTTAGAGATAATGACCAGAGTCACCACTGCCTCCATCATTAAAGACACACAAATACAAATATTGGAGAGGGAAAATGTGACTTTTTCCAAATCAATCGCAAATCAAGAATAAACCATAACAATTGAAAACTTGAAATTACTAAATTGTATTCTTTATCTAGAAGAATGTGATCAAACAGGCAGCAGCACACAGCGTTAACAGAGAGAAACTGATGCACTCTCCTATGTCTGGCCTTATCTATAAATATCCAAACATATTTTCCCCTAAATGTAGCAATTTATGGCAAAAATATGTACACACATGAATGTAAAGCTGTGTGCCAAAGAGTGTGGCATGTAGCACTCTAATAAGAACAACTGGAACCCTAACGTACATCAATACTGTGTTAGTTGGATAAAAAGAATGAGATAAAATATATATAGCGAATCACAAACGTGGAAAATACGTAAGTTGATAAAATGAGGCACAGCAACATGCACAAAATACTCCCATCTGGAGGTACCTGTGTGAGTGTATGAGTACAGATAATATTTGGAAGTGTTGGAATATAACTAAGTAGTCTAGGAAGAGAGAAATGTAATTTTTTTCTACCATGTGGCATTATTAGCTTATTTACATGTCATTTTAATGTTTAAATTCTAAAAATACAGAAAATTTTAAAACTTTGTATCACACCACTTTTGTATAATATTTTTACTCCTTTTTTTTTTTTTTTTTTTTTTTCCAGTTTTTGGCCAGGGTCGGGTTTGAACCCGCCACCTCCAGAATATGGGGCTAGCGCCCTACTCCTTAGAGCCACAGGTGCCGCCCAGTATTTTTGCTCCTTTAAGTGTAGTTAATAGACAATCATGATTTTTCTCAGTGCCTTCAAAATAATAAAACAATATAAAATAGATTCTGTTTCAAAGAACTAGAATAATCCTTATTCTAAATAAGCAGTTGGTTTTAGCTTTCTTAAAGACAGAAGAATGGTATATTTCTTTTAATATAAAAAGCATCTATTTAATCTCTCTGTATTATTATCTCTCTTCCCAAAATTCAGATACTTGAGTAACATCATTCAACTTTGGACCAAAGTATTTTAATCTTCATCTGTTAAGGACACTTGGTAAGAGACAGTACCATCTAAAATATTTCTTTAAAAGTAACTGTCTTCATTAATCATCCTTTTTTTTTTTTCCCTGTCTTCAAAGGTCTACACTAGTACCTTGTCCATTTTGGAAAAGATACTTCATCAAGCAATTTTTGAAATTTCCTTTATTGTAATTTTTTTTCTAATGTGTGTTTTTTTCCCTCTGGAAGAGACATTTTTGAAGCAAGAATTGATGGCAGAGGAAAAGGCTTGCACATGACAGAATTCCTTCTGCTCACTGCTCACAGTCTGAGGTCAGCGGGGTTTCCTCTGCTGCCGTGTCATGGGGAGGCTGACCACTCAGTGTGGCCTCCACTGCTGATGACCACACTTCAAACCACAATCCTCATGGTTGAAATCTAGATAATGAAATCTGGAGATATTCATTATGGTTGATTAAAATCTCTTCTACAGAATTCAAAGCAAGCAAAACTGGGAATGACTTCGCTCAGACCTAGAATTTCCTTCCTCCCAACACAAAGTGGGTTTCTGACACACAGAAGGAGCCTGCAGGTCTCCAGGCCCAGCAGGGACACAGCAGGGACGTGTCAAGTCCACACAGACACCTGTGATCCCTCTCCTGGGACACTGATGCTGTCACGATGCCCACCTCCTATGAGGCACTGTTTGTAATTTCTGGCCTAAAGCCACTCTTCTCTTGGAGATGGGAATGTAAGCCACGGTAAAGGATGTAAAGTCAAGAATTATTAAGGACAACAAACTTGCTCAAATTAACACCCTGACTGCCCGCACCAGAAAATTTTTTTTTTCCTTTGGGGCCATGATATGTTAGTAGGTCAAGATAGGTCAAGAGGCCTGTGAATTGCTTCATGAAGCCCCAGGCTCAAAATTAACATGAGTCAAATACAACTCACACCGTGGTTAATGTGTTTGATCAAATAAAATGCGATGGCCTCAAGGGAAAAAAATTTTTTTCTAGTGTGGCAGTCAATGTGCAATAGACATGTGAGTTATATATGCTTCACAAGGCCCCAGGGTCAAAACAGTATAAGTTAAATACGACTCACTTGGCAGTTAATGTGTGAGCTCTCTAATAATCTTTAGGCCACCTGAGATACACTGACTTCCTTGCTATCTGTCTTTAAGCATCTCCACACATATCCCCCCAACAAACTTGGCCCCGTGTCCCCTTCCTCACCCGTACTTTTACCTGGAGTCATCTTATATTCCATCTCCTGTCATCATGCCAGGATCAAATAATCTTCTGAAATACCAAGACGACTGCAGCTCAACAACGCAAACTTCAGCTTGTAAACATACAAACGAATAATTGCAATATTTGCAGGTTTAAAGGGGGGTCTAAGGTACTGTGAGCAAATGACATGGGAGTATTTAATCCCACCTTGGGGTGGAAGATGGGTGAGGGAAAGTTGAATGGAGATTTCTCAATAATCGATGCTTATTGAATGCTTATATTGTGAAAACTGCTTTACACAAGTTAAGTCTTTAATTCTGACTAAAACAGAGGAAGACAAGATAGTATAATTATCACCTCGATCTCATAAACAATTTAAAGCACTAAGGAGGGAGACATTTACAAATCATTTCAACACATCCAAGCCAAGGGCCTGCAATTTTCTTAAAACCAATTATTACACACCAAAAATGAATGCATAGTTTTAGACCTTCCTTTCCTTTGTATTCTGGAAATCATGCATTCGTTCATTCTTCCAATAAGTTCATTTAAAAATATTTGTTGACTGACTTTCTTCGTCCTTCCTACGCACTTCCAACAAATACACACAAGACACATAGAAGAAAATATATACATATAGTATACATACAGCAATCATTTCAACTGGCCAAACTCTTTCTCGAAATTTTCTTCCCTAAATGTTCTACAAATGGCTGTTATACTGAACTCAGATGGTAAGATCTAATTAGGGAGGAAGTAGGGGATGAGACGTGCACGTTACTTCGTGGAACATCTGAAGAAGATTAAAGTTAGACAAATGTGGTGAGTATTGTAAGATGAGAAGTTCAAGATTGTAAGGTAATGGAGAAATGGCTATACTGTCTAGTTTGGGGAGAGGAACTTGGACAGGCCTTTTTCCTAAACAGTACTCTACCTGAGGAAACAGCCTGTTCTACTTCCTTTCTCTTTTATGAGATCAAGGAAGAAAAATAAGTTGTCCCTTTAAATGGAAAAACTGTAGCAATTTCTAATCTAAATTATGTAAGTGGCCAAATTACGTAAGTGGTTGAAATTATGTAAGTGGTTGATTAATTAAACCCTCTTTCTCTGCTTTTTTTTTTTAACCGCAAATCCAAGATACACAATCCTTAAATCTAAGAACTACATTATTTATATTAGTAATCTTTATTGATCAAACTGCTTGACAAAGTTCTTTTTTCCCTAAGTAAACATTCACTACATACATCCTCAAGGTAACTCAAGCATATCAAATATTAATCTTAAAATCAATTCATTGGAAATTATTTATTTATTGAATATAGTGTGGATTTGGTACATGTTTTAAAATAACTCTTATCAGAAAAAGGACAGGACTAAATCCTATTTACATGGACACTGAAATTGACCCACAAAAGCATAAATAGTCTATCTCACCACCATGGCAAAGGCAAGGCCATCAGAGGTTCTTTGTTCAAGATGCTTTAACTCAACACTGAGTTATTGATTTTTGATAGTTTTTATCATGGAAAGGAAAGTTTTTGTTGTCTTCCCCCCACCCCGAGGATTTGTAGCTAAGTCTTTGTTTAACGGTAAATCAGAGAAGAAGCAGTGAGATAGCATAGCTGTAAAAAGCATAAACTCCTGAGGAAGTAAATATAGATTGGGACTAACAAGTTAGAGAATTTTTAGCATTGTGGTCTTGAATCAGTTACTTTAGCTTCTCCCAGCTTCCATCTCCAGCAAGCATTAGAACAAGGGACTCTCTGCCACGGCCACGATTTAGCTGTTCTCGAACCCAGGTCCAGGGGCCAC
>CAUYON010165861.1:0-12717 GCA_963573935.1 Arctocebus calabarensis
AAGATGTGAACCTGTGAAGGAGTGAAATTCTGTGAAAGGAAATGACCAAGCATTAACTGGGCAACAGACCGGAAACGGGAACTCAGGTCCAGCATTCAGAAAGGCTTTTATCAAACTGGGGAAGAAGGTTCTAGAACCAGGGAAAAAATAATTATCTCTAGTTTCTTCCATGAAATCAATGATTAAAAATCTAGAAGGATCTTATACCACGTGAGCATCAGCACAAAAGCAACATACACAAAAAGGCAGAAAAAATTATAACACCTGGATTGTAAGTGTGCTTCAGAGATCTAAATGGAATACGATTCAATCTTAAAATGGAAAGAGAGTTCTGATACACACTACAACATAGATAAACATCGAAAACATCACGCAAAGTGAAAGCAGCCTGAACCAGAGGGACAAGGGTCGTATTATTCTACTTGGACAAGTTCTCTAGAAAGGCAAAGTTACAGAACAGAAAGTAGAACACTGGTTACCAGGGACTGAGCGTAAAAGAGACGGGGGTTACTGTTTAATGTGCACAGAATTTCTGTTTGGCATGATGAAATAGTAGTGTTAATGGCACAATAGTGTGAATATACTGAATGCCACTGAATGGTGTACTTAAAAATAGTTTAAATGGTTAAAGTGGTAAATTGTATACATTTTCCCACAAAAACACTAAAACCCAAAATGCATATCGCCAAACTGTTTCTTCCTATAGCAAGAAGATGTTCTCGAAAATCCACTTTTTAATCCAAAGGTTGTTGGGTGACAATGGCATGGGAACAGAGAAAGGAGGGGCAACATGAAGGCAGCAGTTAATAACATCGGTCTTTCCTAACCCCTCCATCCAAAAGGCACGGCCTGTCTGTGGGAGCAGCTAGTCTGAACCCCCCTCGGCTCCCCCTCCGGCTCAGAGCTCAGGGCGCAGCACCTCCCTTTTCATTATTTACAGTGAGGACCGACCCCATCTCTTCAGATTGAAATGTTCTTTCTTTAAACATGCTCCTACTTTCAATAAAACTACTGTTACCATCCTGCAGACCTGAAAACTATTCTCTCTCTGTAAGTGACTATGCCCGGGTCTGCTGTGATCTGCGTAGTGCTCGCTTCATCAATTATAAGTTCTTGTTTGGGGGAGTGGGGGGAGCCCTGTAGACGTGTGTGACACCAGGAACCTCAAGTTCCTACCGACCTCAGGACTCCCCAGAGCAATCTGCACCTGCCCACGCAGGAGCAGAAGAAGAGCCGACCGAAAACATTTAAAGAGCTTTAGCTGCTGCATTTTGATTCCATGCTTTATAAAAGATTAAGACAGAATTATTGCCATCAATAAATAAAGATAAAACAACAGGGACAGACCTAATTTGCTCAGTTCCAGTTGATACAGCTTTCAAATCGTTCAGACCTTATTCTCTAAGCAATTTATGATGCTAATGGCTTAAGCAAGCATGATTCTTTTCACTGGGCATGGAATATGGCGTAGGGCCCGGGAAGGGGAAAGCTTGTGTGATGGAATGTTCTTATTTCTGAAGAAATTTATGCACCTCTTAGGAGTTTTCACAGAAGTGCAAAATTCAACCTAGAATCATTTCCAGAGCTATAGATATCATTAAACTAACAGAGCAGGCAAAACGTGGTATGATTTACAGAAAGATTTCTGTCATTAGGAAATATCTCCATGAAATATACTTCATGTGTTTGATACCTTCTCATACCGTACAGCCAGTGCCACCTAAGTGTAACTGGGGCGAGAACATCTAGGGGTGTATTTTAGGCTTCTTCTGGGCAATATTATTTTGCACTGTGAACAGGATAAAAAGTTAACAAACTTGTGTCCTCAATTAACACATCCTATTAGTTGAAAGGCTTGAATGAGGTATTCGTGCACTTCGTAAAGTATGGTGGAAAGAGTGTGTTTATTTTGAGTTAAAGTCACGTGTGCTGATAACTGGCCGTATGCACACATCACAGGAGACAGAGTTTTCATGTTTTTCCCTTTCACACTTTTGCAGGTTTTATAGCCTCAGTTCCTTAACAGTTTCATGTGACAAGAAAGCCACCTGTGAGAGATGTGACCCTGCAAATAACTGTCGAGGTATTAACACAAAGCTTCTAGAAACCTTAAATCTTCTCTGAACATAAATGGGGAGATGAAGTTGGTAAACTGTTAAGAGTTTTGAGTGACGTCTGACAGCATTATGACTGAAATTATAACCAACCCAAGAATGCCTGGATCCTACCCTGCCAGTCACCCAAGAACGACATCAGATAAAAGTCGGATTAATGTATTAACGACTGCTCAGACTTTTCCTGGGGAGTCAGGGTAAAGGTTGTGTTGGAGGTGTAGAGTCTTAAATTAAAACAGGTAATGTAATAGGAAAGAGGAATTGGAGACCTATCAGTCGACTCCATGAGAAAAAAAAAATCAGTAAAAGCAATTATTCGGTGGATTAAATTGTCTGGACATTTCATCTCACAGAACAAAACTTGTTCCGTTCATTCATGACTCATTGTAGGTGCCAGCCTCTGCCTGGGCTTCTCCCCTCTGACCACCTCCTGTGTCCATCACCCCCCACCCACCTCTCCTGCCACTAAGTCTCACCCCAGGGCTATTTTTCCCTACTGTTTCCTTGGCACAATTTAATGCCCTCACTTCCTCAGGCCTCATTTTATTGTTCTTTCCAATTAGTTTTGTGCTGTTTCTGCATGAGTCATATTTCTAAGTATAATTAATAGGAATCTAGGCTTGTTTGTTAGGTCATACCAAGACTTGCTGAAACTTCCAGAAGTGTCCAGATCAGGTAGGTAAGTGATGCTTTCGTGGGTAGGCGGTTGGGCTGCCCTAGGAGTCTGGGGTGGGGGGGCTCACTGAAAATAAAAATAGGAAATAAAGGGCCAAATTTCCCTAAGAAAGGTTCTCATCTTTGATAAGCTGGATTACAGGAGAGTAATCAAGGCACAGATGTGGGTCAGTCTGCAAGTGAATGAAAACTTTCCAAAGTAGCATGCCTCTGGGCTGCTACCCTGCCCACAGCTACTGGACGTGGCTGGGTGAAGAACTATGTCAAAAAGGGCAGGATGTGTGGCTCCATGTCCACTGATTTTCAACATAAACAAATTAAGGTACAATTAGGAGGCCCAGGGTAAGGGAGATTGCTTCCTTCCCTTAGACGGCACCCAGATTTGCTACAGACCCCAGAAGGCAGACCCCAGACATACTCACCTGCTTCCTTGGAGCTGCCAGGCTAGCTATCTAACTTTCATATGGCTGGCCAGAAGGAGCTCCCCATCTTCCCAGCACAGGTGAGTTCCCTGCTGAGTTCAACAGGGAGCACTAATGTGACTTTCCCTGGAAAAGAGGGCAGCAGCCCCGCCTGCCACTTGGCTGATGGCTGGCTGCACGCTGTGGTCCCAAAGAGGATAATACCAAGACCGATGACGGTCAGCAGAGCAGACCCTTGCAGAGCTTCTAATGTGAAATCTCTGCGTCTTTATTATATTATCATCATCACCTCTCTCCTGCATTTAGAGTGTGCACAAAGTGGTAAGCCCAGCACGAAGTACAGGCAAGGCCTAAATTGCAGATTATGTTGGTTCACATATCAAACCGGCAGCCACGCGTGCACCAAGCATGAGGGATTTCCCATCTTATCTGCTAACAGGAGCTGCTATCGCTCTAGGCCACCTCTGAGCTAGAGACAGCTAGTGATGGATTCCAGTGAACCAACAGCCAGGATACAGGGCGGAGCTGGGGTGTCTTCCCCTGGGCGTGCATGTGACAGATGGTAGATCTCACTGCACCCCCAGTCTTCTCCTGTAGAAGTTTCTATGGCTAATGAAGAGGGCTTGCAATAAAACCGAACCTGATTTCCAAGCAACAAGGCTGTGGACCTGGGCCCAGAGCTGGAGCTGAAGCAAAAGTTTGGTCCATGTAGGAGAGAGGCCAATAGCTTCTCAAGGGCAGGGCGACTCTGCCAGCGGGACGTCAGGAGGTGAAAGTCCTGGTGTGCGGGAAAGCAGCCTGCATGCCCCCACAGCTGGACGCTGCTCCTGAGCTCCTGTTTCTTCTGGCGAGCCGAGCACATGTTATCTTTACTCTTCCCAGGAACTCAGTCACTGCTACTTTAAAACCTCTGGGCAAATGGTCAGGCAATGCAAAGTTTTGGTTCTCAATTAAAAGCTGCATGTCAGGAGACCTGTTTCAGTAGGGGAATGCACTCTTTCCTAAGGTGTCGATAGCACCTTCCAGGGAAGTGCACCTTCACACAGCCACACGCACTGCGGCAGAGGGACGTGCTGAGTGTGCCGGGTGGGGGCTTCAAGGGGCTTCTCTGCAGAAGTTCACACTCAGAGAGGAGGAGCAAGAGGAGGTGGTGGTCTAGTGGAAGTGTTTCCTTCAACTTACTGCGAAAAACCAGAGATGCAGAGATTAAATGCAGAGATTGGCATATCACGAGCTAGGATGAAATAAAGAAAAAGTAAAGCAAACTTTTTAAACCATGGAATGAATATGTACATCCTGGAAGAAAAAGAACAGGTCCGTCAGTGCTGCATAGGCCATAATATTCTGGACACTTGGGGACAAAGTCACCGATCTGGACACTTGATGGAGATTTGGGGACTGAAGATAATGAGAAAGATAATGAGCAACCTCCCGGTGCCCTGTCCTCTCCGACGCCCACTCTCCCCCTGAAAGGGCGGCACTGACAGCACTTCAGCCCTTTGCTGTGGGTTCTGGTGGGGAAGCCATGCAAGATGATGCCCAGGAGGAGAGAATCCATAGACTTGGAGTCATGAGATCATGGGGTGTGGCCGGGAAACAGTGAGATTTACAGGTGGCTACAGTTTACAGGTCACAGTGAAGAGCGGAAGGAAGTTACAGCTGCGTCTTCAATGAAAGCAGGTTCGAATCACACAGACGTGCTGGAAAGCTAAAGACTCGGATATCGTGAAGCTCCTGTGAACAGGGACTTCAACTAGGGACCTGACAAGGAGAAAGAAAAAGGAGAAAATACTAATGAAATGCTTTTAGTGGATAATAAAAAGGGCTTCAATTTCCAATTAGTTACGGGGCCGTGATGGGACAAGGGGAGTCAGAGTGGTCCCGCTTCCCTGTAGGGCAGATGGCGATGATGGTACAAACTAAACCGGAAACTCAGATGTTGAGAAAGGTGGAAGTGATGTGAACAGCTCCAGACCAGGCGAGGTGTGAGAAAGGACCATTTGTTCCCCCAGTTCCCTTGTGGGCATGGGCAGTTGGCAGGGTGGGTGCTGGGGAGGAGAATAGGGATGAGACCATCTGGGAATCAACAATTTCAAACCCTTGTAATTTTCCTGCTTCTTCCCCACAGAGGGAGCAGGAGGGGAGACTGGAATTCCTGGTCTTGTGTTTTACCAGTGGACAGGGCCACTACGCCGTGCAGGCAGGCCTCTCCTCCTTCCAATCCGTGCAGCAGGCTCTCTGTTGGCCTCTTGCCCTTCCTTACATTTCAGCCTGTCTCTGGCTCCTGTCTCCTAGCAACCAGCCACCTGTCGAATGTCTGCATCTGAGCACATGATCAGAGAGCCAAAGATGAACGCAGGTGTCCAGCAGGAGGCTGTATTAGCTTCCTGTGGCTGCTATGACAAATGGCCACAAACTAGAAAGCTTTAACAACTGCAGTTTATTCTCTCACAGTTCTGGAGGCCAGAAATCTAAAATTAGAATCACTGGGCTATCATCCAGGTGTCCTCGGGGCAGCCTCTGGCAGCTGCAATCCTCCCTGGTCTGGGGCCACGTCACTTCACTCTTCAAGGCTTTTCTGTGTTTTCTCTTCAAGTCACCTTCTCCCGCTGTGTGTGGTCAAATCTTCCATCTTCCTCTTAATAAATAATACATGTGATTCCATTTAGGATCATCCCCTAGATAATCCAGGAGACTCTGCCCATCTCCAGAGTCTTCATTATTTCATTATATCTGCAAAGATTTTTTTCTTTTCTTTTCTTTTCTTTTTTTTTTTTGTCCTACAAGCTGACGTTCACAGTGCTTGGGGATTAAGACACGGACATCTTTTGCACAGAGGCCCTACTCTGAGTACTGATTGGGCTTGTGTCCTGTGTTCCCCCACCAAAGTTTCTCAGGAGCTCTGGGCTTGCCTAGCCATTAATAGAACAATAGATCTATACTACATTGATCAAAATCCCTGGTGGTGGGAGGCTGCAGGGGGAGGAGTCACAAGCCTAGAACTTTTCCAGTTAATTTAAGATGCCTGTGGACCTCTTAGTGGAAAGATCTAGAACTCATCAATAATGACCAAAGGGCAGGGGGTGAGCATTTTTCTTAGGAAACGTCATGAGACCCAAGGACCGAATTCCAACCTATGCTGGGAAAAGCACAGTGCCCCTGCCTTGACTGCCTCTTAGCAAACAGCACACACTCTGCTGGTCTGAGGAAGGGTAAACGTGCCTCAAACCTCCCTCACTGAGCTGCAGAAGGTTCTAGGTGTATGAGAAATGGTCATTGGCTGTGAGTGAAATTGGTCCTAAGTACTTTTAGATCACTGGTACTTTTACGAGATTTACATACACATCTGGTAACTTAAAGACCATTATGTGCCAAGTGCAAATGAGTTCAAACTTTCACTCAGCTAACCTAGAAATAAATGTTCTGGAACAGAGCTCTTCTGTATTTGGAGGGCTACATTATTCCAGAAAAATCTTGACCTAGTTAGGGTTTAAAAGAATCCCGACTACGTTTACTATAAAGAACAATGTAACGGTTATCATAGAGACAAGTTGAACTTAAATTATGACAGAGTTTGATTTTTCTTTTTTTTTTTTTTTTGAGTTTTGAGATAGCCAGGTGACAGACAAAGCCTGTTAGTCGTAATATTGTTGCTAGTGACAATTGTACCACCAACTCCTTTAACTTACTTGTGAAGTGTTTATTTATCTCCTTGAGTTTTAGGACTTCCGTGGCAGACATCTGAGTGTCTCTGTTTGGAAACAGCAAGACAGATACTCGTCACATCCTTTCTTCAGAAGTTTCCATCAAAGAACCCTGGTCATCTAGCAAGTCAGAGTTTCTGCTGTATTTTATCAAATTTCTGTTGTTCAAGGCACCCAGCCTGTGGTATTTTGTTATGGCCTGAGCTGCCTAGAACATCACTGACAAGACTGAAGTTTATCAGCCAGCAACTTGCCTCAGTCACACAATGAGTAAGAGAAAGAGACAGGTTTCCCTCACCGGGTGGCCAGTGCCGGACAGAAGTTCACCGGAGGCCCCGGAAGCCCGCGTCTTCACATACTCATTTCACGTTCACAGCGGCAGCACCGGCCAGGAGCTGCTGGGAGACTCTGACCTCAACTCTGCGGGAAGAATGTTCTCGCCTGTGGTGAGGGGAGCTGCACGATTGCACCACACATTTTATTGAATAAGCTGAACTTGACCTGCTGCAGCTGCTGATGAGAACAGCAAACTACTCTCCCAACACAGGGTCCCCCGATTGAGAAAAGACCTACTGCCAGAGAGAGAAAGGCATGTGATGGAGATGGAACAGAGAAATAAACAGCCAGCAGGCTCAGGGAGCAGGCTAGAGCTGGCTCTGGGTCTCCAGGCTCCTTACATGGGAAAAAGGAAAAGAGCAGAGGGCTAAGGGAGAGACAAGGGGAGTTTTCCTACATGGTATGTTTGCAGCTTCACCTAAAATGGGGAGTGAACATGAGATTATCATTGACTCGACTGGGCAGCCCGCCTCCACCACCACTTGGGCCATCTCTACTCGTGCCTTCAGCATTAGCTCAAAGGTTCCTTCTCCCCCTGGGACCTCCCTGACCCTCTGAATTCCATCAGTCCCCCTCCCAGCCTGTGGGCTTTTTTAGCCATGGGGTTTCCTCTACTAAACCTCAAGTTAAATCCCCAGTATCAATGCATGAAGAACTCTTGAATTACTGTTTATTTCTAAAGGAATATTTAAGTAGTGAACTGCACAGATAAAAATTTCACACACAATGATACCCTTTTAACTAATTAGATAGGAATATAAAGCAAATTATTTATATTGATTACTAGCAAATGGTGGTATCAGGGCAATTTTTAAGATATTTTAATGGTTTCTACTTTTTCTGCAGTGCAGACTTAACACAAGTTCTAGCATAATAAAAATGAAATGGGGGGTTCTAAGTTATTGTATTTAAAAAGCATCAGATGCTTATGAATGCTGAGCTATCTGTGTTGGATTTCAAGATAATCAGACATTTACAGACCTTAACCTAACATAGGTTATCAGCATTCCCAACCCTTCGAGTCTGTTCCACTGAAGAAACGCACACTTCCTTTGGTGACAGTCAAAGACTCTCCATGCTAATGTGGGCCTCCACATGTGTGTGTCTCATTTTCTAGAACGTCACCATAATGTCAACAAAGTTTGGATTGGTCCTTGAATCACTTTACCAAGTGGAAAGACTAAGACAAATGCCTCCCAGTTTCGAACTTTCTAAGAAGCCAACTTCCAAATGTGACAAGTCATTAAAAAGAGATCACTATCTTCAGAAATGCCCACCCACTTTAGTCTTAATTAAACTTGCAAGATAAAACAAATGAGGGAGTTAAAAATGAAGGCAAAAGTCAGTCTAGCAAACAGAATAAAATAGATGGGGGAGGGAGAGATTTTCATTAAAATCAAGAAAGGTAAAGAAGATGGGCCAATGAGGTTGCTTGGGGAGGGGATGGGTTTGAGCCAGGGCCTGCATCAAAGTCACCTGCACAGCTTATATCTACCAGCACAAACACTCGGGTATACTAGATAAGCTCACGTGTGCTAAAGTAGGATGCCCAGGGTGGGTCCTGGCACATCCGTTTTTCTTCAAAAAAGCTACATTTGCAGAACTCAGTGGTGGGTGCTAGTAGTCCCCACTGCTCAGGTGGCTGAGCTGGGAGGATCCCTTGGGCTTAAGGGTTCAAGGCCAGCCTGGCAACATAGAGAGACCCCATTGCTATAAAAAATAAACTTTGTATTCCTTTGATGATTCTAGAATATATTTGATCAAAAATCATTTCTCTTAAATAATGCTTTAAGAACTGTATTTCCTATACACGTAGTTTCCACCCTCTTGACACATTAATTAGTGTCTCTGAGAAATCATAAGCAGAAACTGGTCCACAGAATATGAATTTATGCTGTCAATCACCTCAAATCCCATTGAGAAGCAAATGGAGGATAAATTATGTAATAAGCAAGAAGCAAATAATAAGTAATAAGCAAACAAATGCAGCAGGATATTAAAATGTACCTCCCAGGTACAACAGATGAGCTGTGCCAGACCAAGAGGCAAAGCTCAATGGAGTAACCTCCCAAACTAAAACCCATATAATACTCGTGAGGACCTCATCACCATGGGGGTGTCAGGGCTGGGTTTGGGGAGACAGGGAGGATGTGAAGAGAATTTCTTAGAGAAAGGGTGAAGGGGAAGGCCTAATTCTGGATATTTCCAACATTCATTCTGGAGACCACTGGCTGGCTGCTTCCAGAGGGTTCTGAGGCAAGGTGGCTGTACTGGGGTAGGCTGCCTCCCAAGCAGGAAGGGGAAGGGATGTCTGGGGACCCTAGGGGCCTGATTTGGCAAGTAGAACTCATGTAATGGTAGAAACTCATGTAGAAATTCTTGAGGCGTTTATTCCACTTCAGTTTTTGAACCCTCACCTCTCCCTCTTCCCAGTGGGCATCCCACACCTGGACAAGCTGGGAGAAAAGCTTGGGGGCTCCCTCCATCGGCACCCCCCACCGCTAACTGCTGGGCAGGATGTTTTCCTTGTTCTCTCTAAACATTTTGGACTTGTACGGGAGGCCTGCTGTCCCCAGAGGCCTCAATTATGTAAGTTGCAACCCTTTCCATGCCCTTAGTGAGTGAGTGTGAGGTCATCACTGTGGGCCTTCAAAGAAAAGCTTGGGTGGGGTCCATCTGCTCAGCAGGGGACCTATATCCACCTTCTGGCTGGGATGTCTAAGCAAAGTCTCCTTGGCTGAGAGAAGTTATGGGATTAGGGGCTCCTGGGGTCTTCAGAAAGTCAGTGATGCGCTGCGGTAATGGACATCACCTCCCTGAGAGATTACTCAGCAAGAGAAAAGCTCTGAATAAAAGCAACTTACTGGAGGAAAAAATTCAGCTTAACATATGGCCCAGGTCCATGACATGAGCCTTCAATAGAACCTGCTGAGTGAGACTTCCCTTCCCTCCTGGTCACTCTCCTCTCCCTCTCTCCATGTCCACATGGGCCATGCCCAATGTTTCGAAAACCAATGGGGATGGAGAATGGTAGAGCAGAGAATCTGTCCAAACCCCCTTCCCTCTGGGAACTGACGTCTACCAATGGCGTGTGCATATCACACACACACGACACTGTGTTGTAACTTACCATTTACAGCTCGCTTTCCCACATGCTGCCTCCAGCTTTTATAGCAGAATCAGTATCTATCAACTCACATATGCACACACGACACCTTGCATCGATTCATGCCTTATAAAACATTTCCCCATATGCTGTCTAGCGTTTATAGCAGCCAAATTACACTGTAGACTCGCTTCAAAAATGCTAATCATTACACCCTCTAGTCTTTTTTGTAGATGTCATTGATGAAAAACTTCTTCCCTTTCCGTACTCGTATGGACACATTTTTAGGACTAGAGTGAGGTAGTGAACAGTTTCATTTTGCAAGATGCCTGTCAGCATTCCAGCCTGTCCAGATTCCCATAGTCCATCCCTTCCCTGATTCCAGCTTCATGGCAGATACGAATTTGAATCATGGGGAGAGAGCAGAGTCCTGTGGTTAAGGGTCTGGACAATGGAATCAAAACAACTGGGTCCAAATTTTGGCTCCAACTCTTTGTGATCTTGGGGATATTCTGGTTCTTTGCCTCCATTTCCTTATATAACAATAGGTTCATTATATGACCTTTGTCTTGTGGGCATTAAATGAGATCATCTTTTAGAGTATTTAGCATGTGGCCTGGGACACAGCTCTTACTCATTGTCATTTATGTTTACTACTGTTGCCAGTGATATTTTGGGTGCCATTCTACCCAAAGTAAAAGAATTCTTCCAGAGTGTTTGCTAATAATATTGAATACAAGCACAGTGGTACACCACGAGAAAACTGCCCCATGCAAATTTAGACTCGTTTATCAATCTATCAATCATTTAATATAAAAATCAATTTCCCTAATTTATTCTGAATATGACCCATGTTTTCATATTTATCTAATCTATAAGCCTAGAAATGTATTCTTTTTGAATATTTAAATAAATTTTTAATTATTTGGTTTTGATCATAAATCCATCATCAAATTAATAAAATCCTTTTCAAAAGCTGTTATACAAATTCATTTCTTATAAAGACAATCTAAATGAAGCTTTAGTCAGTTATAGATTATTTTGTCCAAAATGTCTTTGCTATTAATAAAACATGAATATGTGAATAAATAAAGAATCCATTCTTCCGTCCAGCCTGTCACTAGTGTCAATAGGCACTTCACTGTACTCATCCTACTTGGAATGATGACTTACAAATCCACGTCTAAAAACTGGAGATCAACAATGACATTTCAGAAATCATAGTGTGTTTCATAAGTTTAAGCTGGCATAAAAATTGTCTGACAAAGAACGTGATCAGGAATTCCTTCTCCCTGAACATTAAGGAATACTGTCATAGCGCTCTCAGTCAGGTAACAGCTACTAACCACATGAATCAGAAAAATAATGAAACTCAGATGGAGGCAAAACCAGAATCGAGACTGGGGCTGATAAAGGAGCGGTGTCCACTCCCAGCGCCCGTGATGAAGCAGAGACAGCTCACTCTGCAGCAGCTGCTGGGCGTACCCACTCAGAAAGGCCAGCCAAGCTCTGGCCAGCTTCCACTAGGCATAGCATTGACCGGGAACAGCAGGAGAACTGTGATTCTTAAGTTGAAGGAGACGTGTCATCCCTTTATTTTGCAAGAATCTCTGATTTCTCTCTTTGTTCAACTTTGCACTGCTGATGTGAATAATAGTGTCTAGACTGAAGAACACCGGGACAATTGTAGCATAAAAGTACAGACTTAGCAGTTGATGGCTCATTCGTACGCACGTTCACCATCATTTTCCGCCACCGTTCCTCCCTGGCCCGGCGTCCCAACAGCTCCCCGTTGGTGCTCGCTCTGGAGCGCCGCACCTCGCTGGTGTTTCCTTTCACTTACGGGGGCTCTGGGAATCGATGCCTTACAGTGTCCTTGAGTGTCCCAAATGATTGTGTCATCTGCTTCCTACCAGGACTCTGATACATTTTCCCTTCATTTTTTTACTTAAGAAAATATAGAATAAAGAAAGACAAATAAAAATAACCGTAAGGACTCGGTGTTGGGAGCCTCAATGGGCATGTACTCAATATAATGACTAGAATCACTGCAAGGGGCACCGAGCGCGAGGTTGCTGAGTTATTCTGCTTAAACTGCCACATATAAAAGTGAGTATTTGATAATAATAGGTAGTATTCTTTCATGGTCAAATGTTCCAGAAATTGGAGGCAGGCGATTTAAATCAGGTAATTATATTGCATTCAAGAATAAGAGATATAGGGGGGAGGAGCCAAGATGGCGGTCTGTAGCCAGCTTTCTGCAGACGCTCCTGTCCAGAAGGAGAGTTAAAGGACAGAAATTTAGCGAGAAAGCCAACAGTTTGGAGCTGAGCCAAGAGACAAGGTCGAGGAACGCACAT
>CAUYON010165862.1:0-13227 GCA_963573935.1 Arctocebus calabarensis
GAGACAGAGTCTCACTTTATCGCCCTGGGTAGAGTGCCGTGGCATCACACTGCTCACAGCAACCTCCAGCTCTTGGGCTTAAGCGATTCTCTTGCCTCAGCCTCCCTAGTAGCTGGGACTACAGGCACCCGCCACAGCACCCAGCTATGGTATGTGGCTTATTATGGGCAAATCATGATAGGTCTATTGGTTTCAAATAAAAATTTTGAAAATTAATTCACACAATTCATACAACTAAAAAAAGAAACCAACTTGGTTTTCTATTCAGCATTGTTCCTTTTTCTTTCTTCTCGTCTATAAACCTTTGCTCCAGAGAAGTCTAATGAGTCCTATATCCTTAATTGCACAGACCTGATTCCCCCTATCACCCTTGGGTAATCACCCCAGGATTAAGCCACCACTAACAGTGATAAGTGGCAGAGGGAAGGGAACACGAGTCTCCAGACCAGCAAGTCACTGTAGTCTCTGGGTAGATGAGAACCATGTCTCCAATGAAGAACATTCTCCCCAGAAATCTGATTTATCTGCCCCAGGAGAAATCTCCTTTTCCTCCATTACAAATTATTATTTACCAAAAGAAAAACGAACAAGCAAACAAAAGAACATTTTCTGATTTGCGAGTGTAAATCTAATTTAACTAAAATTAGTGCTTTGCAAGCTAAAAAAAAAAAAAAAAAACCAGACATTATTCTACAAATGAGAACAAGGTGTCACAGAATGTGATTTGCTTGAGATCACAAATGTAGCTTTTATAAAGAGCCCACACCATGGACTTTCCCTACTAGGAAACACTCTGCTCCAGTATAAGACTATGTTTTTAATCACTGTTAGAAGCTGCCTCATTTGAAAGCCTGGCTATATTTATATTATTTCATTATTTTGAAGTAAAGTACACTAAAAAAATTGAGGAAGAGAAGGTCAGTATTGAATCTGCTAATCAAAAACTTGAATGGAAAAGAAGTAATGAAATATGTTGGTTCTTCTAATTATCATAAGATTAAAAAAATTGTCTTCTTCTGGCGGCACCAGGGCTCAAAGGAGGAGGGCGCTGGCCCCATATGCTGGAGGTGGTGGGTTCAAACCCAGCCCTGGCCAAAAAAAAAAAAAAAATTGTCTTCTTACTCTTGAGCTCTTGCTTATAATCCCAATATTTTTGGAGGCTGAAGCAGGAGGATCCCTGAGCCCAGGAATAAGAGGTTACAGTGAGTTATGATCACACCAATTGTACTCCACCCTAGGTAACAGAGTGAGACTCTTTCTCTAAAAAATAAATAAATAATCTGTTATAAATGGAATTTAGATGCCCTATATGGCTAGGACAATAAATTTAACCGTATGGATATTAGTCAAGGACTATACTATAAAGGATTTTATATACTTAACCTCAAATGACAAACTGCAGGTTACTTAATCATTACACATATAGTGCTTGCCGTGGGCTAAGGATTTAATGAGTGGCAGCTGTTTTTTATTATTACTCTCCTCCTAGTTTTCAAAATCTCTCCATGTCATCTGCTCCTTTACTTCTTGCCACGAAGCCACATACTAATAATTTCTACTCTATTCGTAGTATTAACAGTAACCTCATTCCTCCAGCTATGATCTTGTGTCCTGAACACCAGGCATGTATTTAATTGCTTCTTGGGAGTCTGAATACCCACAGGGTCCCTTCCACATCATCCATACTGACTGACCTCACACTCTGACCCTTGTCCCCTCAATAGCTCTCCTCCCAGTCCTTATCCTTTCACCTTGTGCTTCAACTACAGTGGGTTACACTGTATTTGTTTGTTCCTTATATATTCGGAGGCAGCAGTGAATAAGAGCATGAGCCCCAAAACCTGGTCTAAAACTCCCCTCTGCCAGGTCCTAGTGTGGTGAGTTGGGTCAAGTTAATTATGCTGTCTTATTTTCTTCTTTTGTTTATTACAGTACTTGCTTCCTAGACTGTTTTGAGGACTAAGGGAATTAGCACATGAATTTAGAATAATAATTTAGAGTAATGCCTATAAGCAGCATTTAATTTTCTGTAATTTTCTTTTGTTGCTGTGGGTCTCATTGTTATACTGAATGCCTCACACACTGTCCTCTCTGGACTTCCCGAAGCCCGCCCCCCTCTCCTCTCCCTCCCTACTGGCCTCAACACTTCACTTGCTGGGTCTGCTCGGACAGCCTTCCTGACACCATGAGTCTGGAATCCTCCAACTTCCTCCCTTGGCACACATTTTGTGGTCACTTTCCTGATCTATACGCTTTGGGGTTCATCACTGGACTCAGGAGGACACGGCTCAATACTCGGCACAGGGTAGGAGCCAAGTATTCAAATACTTGTCAAATGGCTGAACAAATGAAATCAGTTGCTTTTTCTCCACCAAACCTGTCCTTCCTGCTCAGTTATCTCAATTCATGACATCTCTACTGGTCTAACTGTACAAACCAGAAACCTCGTATCACCTTGGCTCCCTCTTTCTTCCTCAGACTAGTCATGCATCCTATTGATGGCACAGGGAAACCCTGCCCCCCCATCTCTTCTCCCTTCCCTAGAATCACTGTTACGTGCCTGCCTAGCCTCCGTGGCTTCCTGACTCATCTCATTGACTCTTTCTACCTCTCTCCTCTTCAACCCACCCTTCGAAACCCCCGCCACTCTCCTGTAATCATCTAATAATACCACTCACGTGCTTCACACTTGGTGATTTCCCATCTATAGGATAAACCTAAATTTTTCTCTCCCTGAAAGCCCATCCTGATCCAGGCCCAGACCACATCCCAATGGATACCTCTCAGGACTGTTCCGTGCTATGCCCAAATGGTACACTCCATAGCTCTGGCCTTTACTCAAGCCATTCTCTCTGGCTGGTCCAATCTCTACTGCAATAGTTTGAATGTTTATGTTTCTCCAAAATTCATACACTGAAATCCTAATCCTATTAGGAAGTGGGGCCTTAAATCATAAAGGCAAAGCCTTCTGAACGGGATGAGCACCTTTACATGTGCCAAAGAGGCCTGGAGGGAGACTGTTTGCCTCTTCTACCATGTGAGGATGAGGCACCATGAAACAGAAAGCAGGCCCTCATCAGTCATCAAATCCACCAGTGCTTTGATCTTGGACTTGTCAGCCTCCAGAACAATGAGAAATCAACTTCTACTGTTTATAGACCACTCAATTTATGGTATTTTCTTCTAGCAACCTGAATAGACTAAGATAACCTTCCTCTAATCAGGCAACTCCAACTCCTTTAAGGTGAAACATGCCAAAATTGAGCACTCCCCTTTCCTAAAGAAAAACTGCAAGTAATTCTCATGATTCTCCTCATCACTTCATAAGTAACTCATCAAAACCGTATTCTATAGTTCTTTATTTTTGTCAGCCAACCCTGCTAAATACTTTGGAGAAAGGAATGACAATGTCATTCTTTCAGTAAATATTACTGAGTACCTATGTCATAAATTGTTCTTATCCATGTATATATGATGCATAAATTGGTACAATAAAGGTACTCAGTAACTGACTATGGAGTTAAACTTCCTCATTTTTAATGATAATAAAGGAGGAACATGAAATTTTTATTCGAATATCTATCTATCTTGACTCTCACTCTCAAATAGGTAAATTGTATGTGGTTCATCTTCTATAGTTAGTTCCTATTTCACATTTAGTAGTTCTGAAATACACCCTCCCCGGGACCAGTTAGGAGACCTAGTTAAATACCGACCTGTTTCTCCAATGCCAAGCACACACTGATATGAGAATGAGAGTGGTGAGGACCATGACTAGCACAGGGACCAGGACTGCGGCCAGCGCTATGTCTGAAGTTACGAAAACAAAACCAAAGAGCCACATTCACCAAGGAGGATGTCATCAGGGAAAAGATTCAAAGAGTTAATGCCATCATCATTCAATATTTTTGTATTTCAGAAAATACCATAGCATTGTTTATACAGACTGAGCACATGCTGGTAACTGCCGAAGCTTTCATGGATACACGAAAGCTTATTACACGATTCATTCCACCTTTGTATATGTTTGAAATTTTCATAAGTTTTTAAATCACAAAAAAATAGGAAAGACAAATAATAAGCTGGGAAAATATATTTCCTGCATATATAATAAAGGTTAATATAAATAACTGTATTATAGGGCCATCCATATCAAAACCTAACAGCATAACAGAAAACTCAGTAGAGATGAACTATTAATACATTAAAAAACACAACTAGCCACTAAACACATTTGCCTCATTTAACGTGGGCAATTTCATTAGTAACCAAAGAAATATAAGTTTAAACAAGAACAAAATACCATTTTTGCTTATCAAATGGCAACATTTAAAAGAATGACAATTAATTGTTGAAGAGGATGCCGGAAAAGTTTTATTTTTTTCATGAAAATATAAATTGATACTGTATTTCTGATGGGTACTTGAAGGTAATATGTTTAAAAAATATTATAAGAAAATTCCATCTATAGAATTTATTCTTGGGAAAATTAAGACATTCAAAGATGCATCTTAAAAGACATTTACTCCTATTTCTGCATAAAAGTGAAAAATTGGAAATAACCCAAATGCCCCAAAATGAGGGAATAAATAAATCATGGCATCCTCTTTCTAGTAGAATATAATTCAGCAACTGAAAATGGTATTACAAGGCAATAACAAAATATTTGCAGATAGGGGAAGGTAACAATGTGGTGCTAAGCATAGAAAGCTGACAGTAAACATGTATATGGACAGATCAGAACAGAAATGGTCTGGCGGAGGTCATTTGGGGTATTAGTTTCTTCCTTTCTCCCTCAAACTCATACTAGCCAGAAGGAAGATAACAGTGCAACTGCTGATATTTATTTGGGTCCAAGAACCAGATGCTGAGATGAGTCTCACCTGCAGCATCTTTACTCCTTACAATTGTATCCAAAAGAAAGAGGCTGATAAAGGGGCAGAGGAAGATGCTAATTCAACAACATCAGTCAATAACTAGGGACCAGGGCACAGGCAAAATGATCAGCCTTGGGCAGCATAGGAAGCCCCTATTCACAGCAGTGAACAGAGGATACAGGTAAAGCCATAGGCACCAAAAAAGGGGAGATTCCTTCCAATGGCTTCTACTTTCTTTGCAAAGTTGGAGAGATAACTGAGAATGAATGAAGATAGTTGGGTCAAGGGTTTGGAAAATATGGAGTACTGAAAAATGCTACCACTGAGGACAGAAGAGCTCACTAGGGACATTCAGAAAGATCACCAGCCGGTGCCAAGGGTCCCACTGAGGGAGGACCTGGAAGCTGGAGGGGGCCATGAATCTGACTACGATATGCTTTTCTCCATGAAATCACTCTCAGCCTGGGTATAAAAATGGAGAAGAACGTACAGTGGAAATCATGACTCCTGCTAGAAAACACTCAGAATTCGGAAAAGTGAAGATGGAGAGAATAATCAGGCTTACATGCATGCAGTGCGATTTAATCAGAGATTAAAATATTTGTAAAGGTTAAAAAAATAAAGGCTATATGCTAGCATCCCCAAGATAAGGAGACAGGAGGTCTGCAATTGAGAAGACCAGCCCATTCTTTGTTATTCTTTTTAAGCTGACAGAGGTCCAAAAGTTCTAGGACACTTTTAGCTTTGAGAGTCTGAGATTCTATAATCAGATTTTTAAGATGAGCAATACTTTTAGATGTCTAGTCTTCCATCCAGGCATGTGGTTTGGAATTCTGCCTAAAGACAAGCCTTCTGATAAGTGTAACTCCATGGGAGATGCTGTGTCTCTGATCTCTGAGAACTCTTGCGCAAGATGAGAAAGAAATTGGCCTTTGTGGAAATACTTCAGAAGATAGGAAAGAAACTGACATGTGGAAAGTTGGAGAAAATTATCTGAATCCAGACAAATTTTCACCCCAAAAGAGAATGATTAAAGTTCTAAGTAGACAACTTACTCTGGATAGATATCTTCCGGGTAAGACATCTTGTCTCTGCACTTTCCTGAAAATGAGTGTGCTTTTTCTCTCTGCCAGAACTGACACTTAACTTTGTTATACACTGACTTTTTTTTTTTTAATTCAACTAGAAATTTTTTTCAACTAATAAAACTACTACTACCTTTTATGTATTTTAACTATGTTTTATATATTTTAATACTTTATTTATCACTGGTAAAGTTTGAATGCAAATTCTAATACTTTTATATTTACAATCTGAGAAAGTTATAACTATATCCATTTAAAAACAAAGACCTGAGGTCTTTTTTGTGAATATGTTAACTCAGAGTATTTTTAAAAAAACTATTAGCGTTCACCACAATTTCTGTTTTTGTTTTTTCCTTTTGCCATCAAGTTCCCTCTCTAGCAAATTAATATATTATCGGGAGAAAAAACAAGTTTGTTTGCTGCTACGATTTTAGTCATTATATTTCTAAAAATTTCTAGAAATACTGTATTTCTAAGCCTGAGACTTAACATGTTTGGCTATAAGAAGAAAAAAAAAAATCACAAGAGGCAGCCCACAACACAATAAGTATCTCTAAACATTTGAAGAACAACTCTACAGGGCCTAGAGAAAAGAACTTAGATCAATACTGCAGTCTTTTACCTAAGACAGGAAATCAATTTTATCTTGCGATACCTAAAAAATATATTGAAGGAAAAGAAACTAAGGATTTAAGTTGGAAATGCCCATGAAAACTTTAGTTAAAACAAAACAAAGCACTACTGTGTCGTAGATGTTCATTTTTACTTCTGCATACCTTTGGTTACATTTGGAGTTACGGTAGTATTTTTGATATCTGGAGTAGCAGTTGTTTGTTCTGTCTGTGCAGGAAATTCATTTCTACTGCGAGGCTGAAGTGGTAGAGTAAATTTTGGGCCACGACCTTAAAAAAAGTTTTAAAAACTTTAGTTTTGTATCTAAACCAACTTGATAAAGTTATTTTATAATGCTTTTAATATGTGTATAGAAAGATGTGCCACACATCCAGGGAATATCAAATTCTCACGTTAAAAACAAGCATACCTTTGGCTATTTTTGGAGGGGCTGTTGTGTTTTTGAGGTCATTGCTGTTCCGAGGAGGTGGAGATTGAGTAAGTTTTGGAGGACGACCTTGAAAAATAGTGAGATTTTTGATTTTTAAAAGACTTAAAAATAGTAATATTAAATATTTTCAACACTTCCGAAAGTATGTAATTCTGCAGAATTCTATAATTTTAAATCTTAGAGGGAACTATATTAGAATAAATATTATATTCTATATTAGATGCACAAATATACCAGGATTGCTCAGTTTTTTAAAATAATTAAATCATCTGAAAACAATCTTCTTAGGAAGGAGCATAATAGGGAGGAAAATGACGTTGAACTCCAAAGTCATAAAAGTGTCCGCACAATTTGATATATTATTTATTCAATTTATTTAATAAATAGCTATAAAGGGCCAATTACATGTCAGGCACTGTGATAGTCTGGGGAGATATAGCAATAAATAAATAAGTTGAGAGAAATTATTTCTACTTTTAATTTTCTTTTCTAATCTTTAGTGCTTATGTTACACAAATATCATAAAACACAAGACCTGATTTAAAAGTACTAGGACTAAGAGTAAATTTGGCATGTGATCTTACTACAGTACCCCATGATCCATTCTTTCTTCTTCTACTTGTAATTTTGTAAACTATTCTGCTTTGTATCTTTTTAATAGGGTAACTATTTATATGTTTGAAAATTCCTTTAAGAAGATGTTATAATTAAGAGTTTAAATACAAAAACACCTCAGCAAAGCGCTTTTAAATTAACAATTCAGTGATAATAACATGTGTTAAACCCATTGTCTCTTTACCTTTAGTAATAAACTGACATCCCAGCAGCTCCATTTTCATGGCAATTTTCTGTTGCCACTGAGTAGGGTTCACTCTAATAAAACGTGCAATAATTGGTGGCAAAAAGTTATTACGCACATCCTGGTGATAATCTTTGTTTCCTTGAAATATCTTTAAAAAACAACAAAAAATTTACTTTAAATCAACAGAGGTCAGGATTAAACTGCTCCATGTTTTGTTTTTCCTCCAGGGCTTAAATGACATCACAAAGCATGACAATAAGAAGTAATTTCTAAGAAAATAACCATAATTTAGAAAAGGTATTAAGAAGCTGCACATTCTTTGTCAAAATTTGTGAAAATATCTAATACAAAAACAATTCTAAAATGACTTGAGAATTTAACAAGAGGGCTAACCCAGGTTAGAAAAAGGTTTCAAATCCAGTAATTTTGAGTTACAGTTTAAATATATTAATTTTATTTTCAAAGTAAAACAGATCAAATGAAGTCTTTGAGGAAATATTTTGTTCTTGTGCGCTTTTTACAACTTTTCTCTTGAGTAGGCTGAAAATGAACATAAACTAAGGAACATATAACAGAGACATACTTCCACCTACTGGATGAACTGCATAAAGACAGTTTTCATTCCTTGTTGCTAGGTGAACCAGAAAAATGACTTTGTAACACTTTTCTATAGCTAATTTAATGATCATAACTAAACAGCAACAAATATATAAGTAATCCTTAGGTAAAAATACAATTTTCAGTCACTCTTGCTCTCTCAAGTATTTCAAGTAAGTAAAATCAGTACCTTACACTGGAACACCTGTGAATTACTTAGAAAGCATTTTCATGTAATTAATTCTGACATTCTTTATGACAACCCTGTGTGACAGGCAGGGCACAGAAAACCAGGACTCAGGGAATTTAAGTGGATTGCACAGCTAGTCAATGATATGGCAGTAACTTTAATCTGGGTCTTCTGACTTATGTATAGTGCTCCAGTAAGCTAAAAAGAACCCTGCTTTTTCCATAGGTTAAATAAGTGAACACCAAGTGAAATCAAAGAGATTTGCTTTTTTATTAGCTAAGGTCAGAGTAAAGTAAATGTTTCATTTCTCAATTAAGTTATTTCCAAATATTGTGGTTATTTCTTCTTGGCTAATTCACATGACATAAGAACCTCTAAAGATACTTTAATATCCTTTACTTTTCTGAAAGGTTTGTTTTGAAGTTACAGTAATCTCCATACTAGCAAGCTTCCATGACTTCCTCAGATATTACTGTGAAATAAAACAAAGCTGATTATTTGCAGCCTTCTTATATTAGTGGAAAAGGAACAATTATGAAACATCATGTTAGGACATAAAAACTGTTGCTGTCTTGATTTTCATTAAAATTGAGTAAAAAAGATTCACTATTGTCAACTTATGACCATTTTATTGAGAATATCTATGTTCAGAAAGATTTGCTAAGTGCCATGAGGATAAAATGAAAATGGAAGTGTAAGTCCTGACCTCAAGAACTTAAATTTCGTGGTATTATTATCACACATAAATGTAGTATGATAGGCTGGGTACAGTGCCTCCTGGCTGTAATTCCAATACTTTGACAGGTATAGTCGGGAGGGTTGCCTGAGGTCAGGAGTTCAAGATTAGCCTGTGCAACATAGTAAGACTGTCTGTACAAAAAACCTTTTTTTTTTTTTTTGAGACAGAGTATAAATCTGTAATCCTGAGTCGAATGCTGTGGAGTCACAGCTCACAGCAACCTCAAACTCTTGGGCTTATGTGATCCTCTTGCCTCAGCCTCCCAAGTAGTTGGGACGACAGGTGCCTGCCACAATGCCCAGCTATTTTTGTGTTGTTGTTGTTATTGCAGTTGTCATCGTTGTTTTAGCTGGCCCGGGCCCAGGTTTGAACCCACCAGCCTCAGTGTATGTGGCTGGCATCCTACCCATTGAGCTATAGGCACTGCCCTGTACGAAAAAACTTTAAAAAAATTAACTGAATGGGGTGGTATGTACCTGTAGTTCCAGCTACTTGGAAAGCTAAAGCTGGAGGATTGCTTGAGGCCTGGAAGTTACAGTGAGCTATGATCATGTCACTGCACTTCAGCCTGGTCAACAGAGCAAGATCTTATCTCTTATTTTAAAAAAGGTATAATATTATAAAGTAATATATTATAAAAACTGTAAGCATACGCATGTATGTGTATAGATATTTTTATATATATGCAAATTCCATTTTCTGAAAATAACCAGATGCCACTGCTATGTGCTCATGCACATGTGCAGGCTTTGAAAAGATATAAAAATGAATACAGCAATGATCCTTGAGTTGAGGGTAGATAAGGGCGCAGGTGGACAGACATGAGTGAGGGAAAAGATTGTTACTACATGTAATTTAATGTGAGGGCACTTCTGTCCATGATAGTAACAGGGACTAGACTTAAACTTCAGCCTTAAGTGTCTTAATAACTGATATATTCAGGACAACAGGCAGCAAAGGGCAATAGTCACTGACAGAAGGGAAACAAATGATATGAGCTCTGCTATTGCCCCTGTACTATCTAGATCAAGTTTCCAGGCCATAGTGCAAGAAGAGAGATCCAAGCAGAGCCTGGTGGTCTCACTGAGTCAAGGAGACAGAACTTAAAGACTGACAGGCCAGAAGTCAGCTAGAATTAGACGGGCAGAGTTTAGAAGAGAACTACAGAGGTAGAGGAAAGAGAAAGACTGAGACAGAGATACTAAGACTTCTAAGAGAAAGACTGAGACAGAGATACTGAGACTTCTAGGACTTGTAAGGGGTTTTCTCTGAAATCTTCAGCTGCATGGAAAGAACTGACCTATGATCAGTGAAAGGAAGGAGTCAGTTCTCAGGTACGCCTTTCACTGCCAACAGACAGAATGGAGAAGCCTCATAACAATGAGACACTGGGTTCAGTACCTCAAACAGTATTGTCTCAGTAGTGCTAAAAAATTAGAAAGCTAAAGGCCCAGCCTAACAAAGCCTAAAAGGAAGACTTAACAAGATCCAACTGTCTCCAAGTAGCTTAACTGCATCCAGAGTAAAACTCAAAAATATTTAAGGGAGTAATAATAATAATAATAATAAATCCAGTGTCATATAATGTAAACTTCACAATGTCTGGCATCACCCGGCATATAAAATATGATCCACAATATCAATCAATATAAAAAGACCCAGATATGACATGTATGATACAATCAGTAGATAAGGACATTAGAAGAGTTATTGTAGTATCCATACATTTCAGAGATTGAGAAGAGCATGAGCCTGTGAAGAAGAGGCATGAAAACATATAATGGATAAGATTAGCAGATTAGACATCACAGAACAAAATATTAGGGAATTTGAAGACAAAATAAATTTTCCAAAGTAAAAAAGAGTTTTTGATGAAAAAAAATTGAACAGAGCACCAATGAACTATAAGACATCTTTGAAGGTCATCATATTCATGAACATAGAATTGGGAGGGGAAATATTTAAAGCAAAAATAAACTATAATTTTCTAAAATTGACATAAATCACAACCTACAGATCCAAAAGCTCAAAGAATCCCAAGCAGAAAAAACATAAAAAAAACTATATAAATCCACACCATAATCAAATTCTTAAAGTAAATGATAAAAAGAATGCACTATATTTTCAGCTTTTTTTGTCTTTTTTACCTTTTGCCTACAGAGTGGAAATCTGAGAACAAAGGCTCTTCATCACCTGGTGAACTATAAAAAAAAGCTTTTTAAATATAAGAAATTAGAAGTTCCATTTGTGACTTTCTTATTATCTTGTCCTAAATAATTCAGTTAAAAATGCAGTGACAAAAGTCAGGGAAGCAGATACCCTTAAAATCACCAAAAGGGACCTAGAACCGCTAAGAATTTTCTAACCATAGTTAAGAATAAGGCCCATAACTAACACTATCTAGAATAACCATGAGAGGGCGGTAGAAGATGAAATGATATTTACCATTTGCATCTCTTCTATACATAATTTCTGTGACTTTTGGCAAACATGTTTTTAAAAATACTCTGGTAATTATTTTACCTTCTCCTGTTCCACACCAGGCTCTCTGTACACAGTCCATTTCTGTCCATCATCACTGTACAGAATTTTGTAGGCAGATACATAGTAATTGTGCTCCACCATAGTGGATCCAGTAGTTACAATGCCTGGGGAATAAAGAGTTACTTTCATTAGTGCACTAATGGAATTAGTCTGAATCCCCAAGTTTGTTCAGTATCAAAGCATAAACACCTGGTATGTGCTGTTCAAACATTTCTGAGCATGGCTCACTTCCAGATCTAAGTGTAAGTTTTCATTATAATAGTAAATCCTTGGCTTTGTTCCCCTATACAGACAAGTGAAATTATGGGTGCACCTAAGGAAAAAACTATTCTATTTTGGCAGATTGTGTTCTTATCATTGTAGAATATATTTCAACTACTGAGTAAGAAAGACTTCCTGGGGCTGAGCATAGTAGCCTATGACTACAATTCAGCACTTTGGGAGGCCAAGGCAAAAGGATTGCCTCAGTCAGGAGTTCAAGTCTAGTCTGGGCAACATATTAAGACCCTGTGTCTACAACAAATTGTTTTCAATAATTTGCTGGATGTGGTGGAACATATGGGAGGCTACTCAGAAGGCTAACATAGGAGAATCGTGTGAGCCCAAGTGTTTGAGGCTGTAGTGAGCTATGACCATACCCCTGCACTCCAGCCTAGGCAACAGAGCAAAACCCTGCCTCCAAAACAAATAAAAACAAACAAGCAAACCAAAAAAAGCATGAATTCCTGGGAACAAATAGATTAAAGATGATTAATGGTATTTTTTACAATACCAAAGCAAAATAAATCTTTTGAGAAAGTTATCTAAACCAATCTCAACCAATGAGTCTGACCATTTACTAAATTTCTCTACATTTTTACTCAGCACGTGTGGAAAATTAATTATTATCCTTAAAATGAGTTCTTTTAACATGAATTCCTCTTAATGGCTATAAGAGATGGTTATTTCAGATGTCTGAAGATCAGTTTATTAAAATACCACCTTAAAAGTCTTACTTTTAGAAAAGCTAATTAATTAAATACCAACTAACTCCTCTACCATGTTTTATAAAACTATCTCCAATAATATTAACACCAGTGAAGAAAACTTTACTGATAATAATTAAATTTTCAGTGAGCTAATTTTTTATGGTAAAAATGTCACCAGTTTTCCAAATGAAAGAATATTATTCAAGAAAATTCTCTTTTAACCTGTTATCTTCTTTTCCTTATTCAGATCTACTTGTAACCACTGATACTCATCCGTGACAAAAGCTGCCCAAGGAGGTCCAGGTTTTTTCAATCTAGCTTTCTCAGGTTTCCAACTGTTCTCTTGCCCCGTGTGGTCAGTC
>CAUYON010165863.1:0-29107 GCA_963573935.1 Arctocebus calabarensis
GCTGTGGCATCACAGCTCACAGCAACCTCAAACTCTTGGGCTTAAGTGATTCTCTCGCCTAAGCCTCCCAAGTAGCTGGGACTACAGGTGCCTGCCAGAATGCCTGTTTTTTTTTATAGAGACGGGTCTTACTCTGGCTCAGGCTGGTTTCAAACTCCTGAGCTCAGGGCAATCCACCCACCTCAGCCTCCCAGAGTGTCAGGATTACAGGTGTGAGCCACCATGCCCAGTATATGATTCATCTGTGTAACAGAAAGCCATTTGTATTTCCTAAATCTATTACAATTTAAAAAAAATAATAATCCTATTACCTTTTAAAAAAATTTTCTTTCTTTCTTTGTTTCCTTGTTAATCATAAAAATTGTATTTTGCTATCCATATTCTTGTGACATCTGCTTTAGATTTATTTTTCACTTAAAATATTTTTAGAATTACTTTTCAAGCCAATAAATGAAAATATAAACTTACATCATTGCACTAAAATACTACCTGGTATTCCATTATATGGATGTCATGTAATTTATTTAACCTGTTCTTTATAAATGCACATTTAGTTTTCCTCTGTACACATTCTTGTATATAAATCCTGGTATGCTTATTTAATTATTTGCTTCTGATAAATTCCTGGAAGGAAGTCACAGCTTCAGGTATTTAAATCTGTGTAGTTGTTGACTCTGTATCACCAAATTGCCTTGCAGACCACCGGCGTATTTATTTTTTACTTGTTTTTGATAGGCCAAATATAGTGTTCACAAACATCTCTCATGTTGACTGACCATTGCTTTTTCCTTTTGCAGGTCTGAACTACTTTTATTTTTTTTTTTAACTTTTTTTTTATTAAATCATAGCTGTGTACATTAGTGCAATCAAGGGGTACAATGTGCTGGTTTCATATACAATCTGAAATGTTTTCATCAAACTGGTTAACATAGTCTTCATGGCATTTTCCTAGTTACTGTATGAAGACATTTGTATTCTGCATTTAGTAAGTTTCACTTGTACCCTTCTAAGAGGCACCGTAGGTGTGGCCCCACCAATTACCCTCCCCTCCCTTGCCCATTTCCTCATATTCTTGTCCTATATTTGGGTTATAGCTGTCATATGAAACCTATAAATTAGCTTCAGAGTAGGGCTGAGTATATTGGATAACTACTTTTAACGGCATTTTCCCTATTGCTTTTATTGGTCCTTTCCAGATTCAGAAACTAAGCTTTTATAACAGTGAAATAGTCAATAACCTTATGTATGGTGCCTCATCTTTCTGGATTTTATTTAGTAGACACATTTTATTTGTTGTTATAAATTATTATATAATATTTCATTATTCATTTCACTTGAAAGCCTTAATGACCTTAAGATAAAGGAACGGCACGCTTGCTGCACACACAGTGCCATTCCTGCGTCATGTTCCTGTGTACCCCTGTGTGCCCTGGAGGCCCAGCCCTCTGACCTTGTCTCATTGTACTTGGACGAGGCCTCAGAATCCTTCCCAGCCCGACGTGCTTGGCAGTCCTTACTGATTGATCAGAGGTACACCAGAGGATTTTCTGTCTTTATCCTGTGGTATTCCTATGCTGGATCACATGGTGCAAATTAATTCATTTAAATTCTAGGGTGAGTTTCTTCCTTCTAGAAAGATTAATTCTCTACTTTGACTAGGGCAGCTTGCTTCAGCTGGAACCACAGACTCGTGTTCACTCTGCAATACCAAGGACTCCAAATCTTACACCCTGCATTTTAACAGCTACAGACAGTCCCCAGGTTACAAACATCTGAGTTATGTACAACTTGCACTTACTATTATAGTAAGTCTCCAAGTTACAAACATCCAACTGATGTGCAAGTCACACTTACGAACAGTGGCTATTATAGTTAATAAGTAAACGTACCTGTTCCAACTTACATACAAATTCAACTTAAGAACAAACCCATCTCACTCGTAACATGGGGACTGCCTGTACCATGCAAAGCTCAGGTGAAGGGAGCAAATCTCTGATCAAGCTCACCAGAAACGAAACACACTGTTGGATTTTTCACCCACATCTTTGCTCACCGGCCTTAATTTATCATCACATGACGGTAGAAACTAAACAGGCCTGCTGTTTTTCTGCCATTTTTTAAGCTGAGACTTCGGGTTTCTGTGTTAGAGCCCCGTCATCTTTCCTGTGCTCACGGAGCGTCCTCCTTCCTCTCACGCCCCCTTTTCCACACCTCCCACCTGTGTTGACTTCCTTCTATTCAACAGCCACTGATTTCTTTTGCTGGGAGAGTATGACTGGGCTCCTTTCCTGTTCCAGGAACCTGGCAGCCTCTCACTGCCTGCAGTCTTACAGGAGGGAGCTAGGTGCCGTCCCCAGGTGACCTGGGTGGAGTTAGGGAGACCCACAGAGCATTTTTGTGGTTATCAGAATACTAGAAAGTCTGTTCTAAATTAGAGGTATGTTTCTCCTGTGATACCACAGGAATGTATTTTTTGCCATTACGTTTTTTTGCAAATGCAAAGCTTTGCTGTTGTTTGGTGCTGGTGAGATCATAGCTGTTCTCTTTTTTCTTTTTGCACTTTTTGGCCAGGGCTGGGTTTGAACGCACCACCTCCGGTATATGGGGCTGGCGTCCTACTCCTTTCAGTCACAGGCACCGCCCAATAGATGTTCTCTTCTATGTCCAACAATCCTTTCATGTTTTTTGTTCCTCTCCAATTTAACTATTAGAGTAAATGAGAGCAGCAAAGTTGGGAGAAATGGAGAAAACCATAAAGCAATTGCTATTTTAATTGGAGAAAAGCATGTAAATATATAGCAAAAGTATGCATATTTCAATATATGCAAATGATAACAGAATGAATTTAACAGTAGTGGAGTGATAGGTTCTAAAGGTAATAATTAGCTGTTCTTTCATTGATCTCTCCAGATCATAAATGCACTTCATCTTAAATTTACAAATAATTGTAACAAAAGGAAAACACAGGATAAGATTGATTTAATTATGCATAATTTTTTATTGCTCTGAACTTTAAATAAGGCAACTGCTTAAACTATCATTGCTATGTAGAATGACATTAATTCTCTGAACTGCCTAGATTGAACTCACGGATGAAAGATTATGCCCCTCACAATTTTGGGGTATTTGTTCAGGGCAGCAACAACCAATTGTGGACGTATGAGAATTATTGACAGAGGGGCCTTTGACTGCAATGATCTTCACCTGGATTTGCTCAAATATTGTGCTTTCTCTAAAGTCTTGCTCAGATAGCAATGCCTTAGTTAGGTATCCTTACTGATCTCACACCAGTAAAATTTTTTTTCTCTTTCTCTCTCTTCCTTTGCAACTCTTAGTATTGTATTTCCTCCCTTTTGTTGGCATGAGTCACTTTCTACTTAGCATTGGAGAAGGAACTCTGGGTCAGGCATGGTTCCCGAGTCATAGCATTTAATCCTTACTGCATGAGAGAATGAACTCAGAACACAGACTTTCTGAATAAATCTTAATTTCAATGGAGACTATTAAATTTTGTTTAAAGAAAAGACTGTGTCCCTAGGGTTATTTATGTATCTTACTGCAATTTTAGATTTAAATATTGTATATATGAAAATAGAAGCTGGATTTTTTTAACAGATTTATTTTTTACATGCTTATAGTATGTATTAAACACTTGATTTTGAAGACAGGATTTTTTTCCCTCTTAAGTAATCATGTGCGGAATGTCTACTATATTCCAGGCACTCTGCTAGTCACTCTACGGTTTTCAGTGGAATTCTATTTAATCTTGAGAGTATTCCTTTTTGGTGAAGAGGAAATTAAAAGTTAAAAAAAAGTTATGAAAAGGTATGTTTATGATCACAGGTTTTAAGGAAGTATAAAATAGATTCCCCCAGAGGTTTTCTATGCCTGTCAGTATTCGTTTCAGGAAGGGCTGCCTCAGTCTACCATGATTTCTACCTAAAAGCTAACTTTCTTCCTTCTCTAGGTAAAGATCAAAGGATTCTCTCTCTTTCTCATCTTCCCTCCCCACTCACCATGCGAACCAAACACACATGCATACAAATTATTTCATCCACTTGATTACACACTGAGATTAGGTTACTTATATTTTCTTTTCTTTCATTTCTCACTATATCTGAGGTACCAAGTTAGGTTATTAAGAACAAAAATGTAGGAACTGTTAATTTTTCTAATTTAATGTTTGTTGTATCCTTAGTGAGAGGGATGCATTTCACATAATTGCAGTGATTATGTTATACTGTCAACAAAATGCTTCCATCTGAGCCATCAAGATCACCTGTGCTGACTGGCTGACTCCCCTAAAACCTGTTCAACCTTGAGGCTAGTTTTTTTTTTGTATCTTTTTCCTGCATTGACTATAATATCCTTTTCCATTCATTCACTTCTTGATCTTATTCATTCCAAAAAAGGAACAAGTTCAGTCAGTCGCAATGCAAAGGAATAACAAACCTTTCAGTTTTACTTTGACGATAAGTCAGTTTCCAGTGATTCACTTGACTCCCCAACACTCTTGCTCTAGAAAAGTTGCTAATGATCACAGTTAGTGAGTGGAGTACAAGTGAAACAAGGAAAGGTTGGGAACTGAGTGCATTCTTCTTTCTTTCATCTTCCTCTTTAATGCCAATAAAAAAAAAATTTAAATGGCAGGCATGATTCTTTGAGATTTGCAATTTGAAAATTGTAATTCATGCTTTAGAAATTAAATAAGATAATTGAAAATTTCACCTAAAAATATTAATTTCATAATGCTACAAGGGTGGTTTACAGGGGGGAATTTAAATATATTTTAAATATATTATTTATGCAAAGTTTACTAAATCAAATTAAATACTTTATTATAGTCACTTCAAAAGAATTTCTAATGGATTTTTCTAGCTGATGGGATAGAAAGTAAAGTTGGTGGGTAATTCAGATTCCCAAAAGAGATGATGAACACCCTCACCCACTGCCCTTTTCCTGGAAACTATCACTGAACGGACAGAAGATTTTATTTTACAAACTGTACATGCTTATACAACCACAGTGAAATGATTAATTTTATGTAGAAACTTGGCTAAGCCTGGGTGCCTAGATGTTTGGTCAAATATTACAGAAGCTATTTGGAAGATTTTAAAGATGAGATTAACATTTACAGCAGGAGACTTTAAGTAAAGCAGATTATCATCCAAAATGTGTGTTGGTCTCATCCAGTCAATTGCATAATTTAATATGAAAAGGTTGAACTTCTCAGAAGAAGGAGTTCTACTAGCAACTGCCTTTGAGTGACGCTCTTCCTTGGGACTTCAGCCAAGCAGCCTCATCTTGTGGATTTGCCAAGTTTTCACAATTTAGCAAACCCATTCTTTATAATCAATCAGTTTTTCTCCATACTTATAGACACACACACACACAATTGATCCTGTTTCTCCAGAAAACTCTGATTCAATTTAGGGAACTTAAACAAATATAGTTTGTCAGCATTTTAAAATTTCTAGAATAATTTAGTTGGTCCTAAGAATTAAACTGCTAATATGGAAAATCAATATTGAAATTTAAAGAAAATTTGCTAGTGCTTATTATTAACTTTATGTTATTAATTAATAAACCCCAAATTTTATTTTTCATGTAGTAATATTAATTTTTTGGAATGATAGAATTTGAAATTATATGTTCTGTATCTGACAAATACTTCAAATATTTTACTAAAGATACTTAATCATTTTCTTCAGCTCGTTCGGTTTATGGCATCAAAAAATTACAACTCCCCAAGAAAAAAAAATTCACTTTCTAAATTTTGCAAAGTGTCACTCTCATCTGCAAAGAAAATAATAATATTGAACTTCTCTTTCCTTCCATTATAACTGAAGCAAATATATAAAGCTTTATATGCCTGATTTGGGAAATCAGTTTCTGTCTTCAATAACTGACTGTGTGTTATAGCTGGGTCCTTTACAAATGAAGTGCTACTTCTATTGCTTAAAAATTGCTTTCCTTTGCAACATGCTGTAGTAATGAATTAAATCCAAATGAGCCTTATATTCACAAGGTCGTAATATGTAACTCGTCCCCTGTGGAACTTTTTTATTATCTAATACAAGGCAAGCTAATGTCTTCCTCTCTTGTCTCTCTTCTCTGAAGGGCATGCAGCTTTCAGTGTTGGAAATAAAGAAAGAAAATGTGATTTCAGATCAAATTACCTTTTTATAAACTCTGTGAGTCACAGAGAGCACCTTAACATGTCCCCAAACATGCAAATCAAATTCTGATTGAACAAGAAACAAAAGAAGTGGCTCCAGTTCTGTGGGGTACATTTCTATCTGCGATAGAAAAATAAAACTGAACAGTTTTCTTTGAACAGAAATATGTGCAGGTGGTTTTACCTTCAATAAAAATAAAATAAGTGTGGGCGTTTTCTCTCTATTTCTTCACTTGGTTTCATCATATTAACTCTATTCTGGAGGGAACAACTTGTAAGATCAGCTTGTACCAATATTGTAGTTCAAGCTGCTACATAGATTTAAAAGCTCTAATTTATTAGCCTGATAATCTTTGTGATTCAGTGAAACACATCAGGTATTCCCCTATTAAACCACTTTAGGCATGTCTGCATGGCGTATTTTAATTTAACTGGATATTTCTAAATGTGTCTTGCTATTTCATACAGCCAAAGAACAAAGAAAGACAAATATTTGTCTGAGTCCATTGAGGCGACAGAGATGAATTGCATAGGGTTTTCATGGGCCCTTGATTCCTGTGGCTTCCTGGACGTTTTGCTGGTGTGGGAGGCCCTTACAGATTTTTTTTCTGCATTTTCTTCGTGTTCACCATAGCTGGGTCTGAATTACTTGCTGCTTGGCATAATACCTGGTCCAGATCTAACCAAACCTTCCTGCTACCTTTCTTATTTAAGCAGAGAATAGAAATTCCTGTAAGATGTTTCTGCTGGTTTAATTTCTAAATTATATTTCAATCAATAATTAAAATCACACAGAAATAGCAGCAAATTATCTACCTACACAGTGTAACACAAGGGACTTAGAAACAAGGTCAAAACAATACACTGTAAGGGGGCAAGAAGATGCCTCAGCTTTCTAATTTAAGAATTCGTATCATTCTTACTCGAAGTTATATTCCAATTTAAAAATAGCCTACTATTGCAAGACTTATTCAATGTACCTTTTAATGCCAGGGCAATTATTCATGTTACAGAAGAACACTGGGGGATATTGTGCTCTGGGCATTGAATCAGGTACTACAGATAGTGGTGAATACGACATACAAAATAACCGCATTTCTGCTATTTAGATAATAGTCTGTTGGCAGACTCAGGCAATAGGAACATACTTGTTTACATAATACAAAGTATAATAATGACACAACATTATATATTGTGGTCAGAAGGAAGGAAGAAAGGAAGGGAGGGAATAGATACAACTTGCAAGGGTCTCTAGGTGATCATTTTGAGTAAAGTGGTGGGTTCAACTTCGGATGGTCACTCCGTTGTTTTAGAAGAATGGACCAGTCCCCCCTTAGCTGTTCAGGCTGTCTGGGACTGCTCTGAAGCCGACGGGCTGACAGAGCCTGGCCCACATCTTAACGACTACCTCAGAGCTCTTTCCCTACGAGTTTATTTGCTTTCTGCCATCATAATTGCAGACAAAGAGAGAACAGTAACAGAATAAAAACAAAGAAAACAAACCCAACTCCTGAAGAGTGAATTCAATAGAAAGAGCAGAAGAAGGGGGAAGTGGTGACACTTGCCCCTTTATTGAGGAATTTCTACTCACTTGCAATATTTGACATGGAATTTAATTTTTCCCAATAGGAATCATTGATCCATTCCTACTGCTCTTTAAAAACATTAAAGTTAAAGTTGGAGTGATTTATTTAAACATCCTTTGTTTTCAAAATAGACTCACTCCTCAGAATGGCCTCATCCCTTCCCATTATTGATTTTGGGGGCTTTTTTCCCCATAAATTTCACATTATTTACAGAACTGGTAGGGCATGAGTAATAAGAGAAGAGTCTATCCTAAAAGAACCATTTTGAGGATTATATGTTACTCCTGGATTCTTGAGTTCTTAGGTTTTTGTAATTAGTTGCAATCTTTTAAAGGAGGGGCATGTTGTTAATTATATCCAGTTCTGGTCTGGCACCCAGGGGTGTATGTTAATGTTTTAAGACTTCGGGCAACATTAGTGAGGAGAGTTCTTTTACAGACGTGGGCATTAAACCAAGATGTTCACATGAATTTTCTTGTCTACTTCTGCTGCGACTTCTGCTGCTAGTCATTTCATACCCCAAATAAAATTATTTTCCTTCTTAGGATTGAGGCAAACTAAATAAAAAGAGTACTGGTATTAAGTATTGCTACAATAATCTGAAGTTATTAGAAAATAACTTCCTGATTGGATTTTAAAAAAGTGAAAATAAGACAGAATGATGAAAAGAAGATTAGGAAATCTAGACAACAATTTGGAGTGAGCCAAGAGAACAAGAGATACAAAGTGAATTGTTTTCCTTCTGCCTGGTGATTCAAGGGAAGGTTTGGGGAATAATTGCACGAGGGTCTGAAGGTAATCTAGGAAGGAAGTACTCCTGTGGGATTCTGGTTTAGAGAATTCCTCGAGGCAGGGAATACAAAGGGCTACAGAGCAAACTAACGGGAGACGGAGCCTACACAGGGCAGGAGAGAAATGGACTTTCAGCTGTTCTGAGAGGTCCACCTCCCACAGCCAGTCTGGGCTTATGGGGTTATGTCCAGGCACTAGAAATATGATGCTTTGCTCTAGGGAATATTTATCCAGCCTTATTCTGGGTCTGGGAAGTCAATTAATAATATGAAAGGGAATCCAAGAAACCTGCAAAATTTAGCAGAAAATGAAACACATCCAGATCTCACTTGACCTTGGAAAGTTGCCCAGGCCTTTCCAGATCTGTACTTAAGCGTACACTCAGGGTCTGACAGAGGTCATGCTATTTTCTTTTCTATAGATTAAACTACTTAATATAACTCAGAGGAATATATGTCCAGGATTTCTTAAAATCCACTCAGAGTGCTGGGAAACAGAAATATGCACCTACAATTATTTTTGAAATTCCACCTCAGGTCCCACAATAGTCATCTAGATGTCAACCTGTGATTGTTTTCAGGTGGCACTAATAGTATGTTTGGGAAAATAAAATAATAAAATTAAAAGACTTGCTCCCAAGCTGGTTTTGCCCTAACACCTCAGCTGCGATCCACACATGACTTCAGCACCGGCTACCTATTGGGACGTTTAGGCTCAGTTTTCTTACAATCCAGCACTGCTGCCTTCTCCGGCCAGACAGTGGGGAAAGGGTAAATTAATGTCATTCCACACATATGGGTATTCCTGGGTGCCAGTATTGTATTTATTGTATTTCTGTGTGGGCATTTCATGCTTTCGTGAAGATTTGAAATCAGGAGATTTTTTTTTTTTTTTTCACAGCAACATGAACAACTTAGAAATGGACTTGAAATCAGTTTCCCTAGGACCAAATCTCAGATCCACTATATCCAGCTGTATGATTTTTTTTGTTTGTTTTTGAGACAGACTCTCACTTGAAGCCCTTTGTAGAGTGCTGTGGCATCATAACTCACAGCAACCTCCAACTTTTGAGCTTAAGTGATTCTCTTGCCTCAGCCTCCCAGATAGCTGGGACTAAAGGTGCCCACCACAAGGCCCATCTATTTTTAGAGACAAGGTCTTGCTCTGGCTCAGGCTGGTCTTGAACCTGTGAGCTCAGGCAATCCACCCTCCTCAGCCTCCCAGAGTGCTAGGATACAGGCATGAGCCACTGCGCCTGGCCCAACCAGCTGTATGATATGGAACAATTTCGTTAAATTTATGACACAGTCTTCTCATTTATAAAATGCAGCTCTTACTAGTCCTACCTTCAGATAAATGTACAAATATATTTAGATGAAGATGTGGCCTGTGGGAACCAATCCATTTATTTTTGCGTTGTTTTTGGCAGTGAAAGCTCTTCAGCCCCTCTTCACTGCAGTCCCTACTGGCTTCTGTCCTTTGTAGCTGGTTCCTTGGAATGTTGCCCAGCCTTTGTCTCTTCTGTTTCTCCTTTCTCCTTCCAACTTTACTCTCCTCTCCACAAGTACATGCTGATATGTATTTTTCCCCCTTATTTCTTCCATGCTATGCTATTAGAGGCTCATTTTCCATATTCCAAGTTTTTCCAAAACAGAGTTATTTTTTCACACATTTTGGTGGAAGCCCAGAAATAGATGACCATATTTTTAAAGGAAATCTTCATTTTACCTTGGATATAGGTTAAGACACCTTAGGTGGCAACAGGAACTCAGGTGTAATTTATCCTGTGCACTAGATCAGGCTCCGTATCGTGACATCAGCCAACAGGCTCTGTCTAGCATCAGGCAGATGAGAAGCAGATCTTATTAATTCCTACTTTGAAGGCACAAAAATGTCCAGAAGTTACCTAGAAATGGGAATTTCCAGTTATAGAATCTTAAACAATTTGCTTTAATTAAAAACAAGTGTTGAATGCCTACTCTGTACATGGCCTTATATTAAATATAGAATTTAAATAATACAGAAATGAATAGATCTCTAGGAAGATTTGCTTTTATAGTGGGAGAGTTATATAAATGTATAAATATTTGTAATATAAGGTACAGTGAAGTGAGTGCAAAAACTGCAAAGATTGGCTCGGCACCTGTGGTTCAACGGGCTAGGGCGCCAGCCACGTACACCTGAGCTGGTGGGTTCGAGTCCAGCCTGGGCCCGCCAAACAACGATGGCTGCAACCAAAAAAAAAAATGGCCGGGCGTTGTGGCGGATGCCTGTAGTCCCAGCTGCTTGGGAGGCGGAGGCAGGAGACTCGCTTGAGTCTAGGAATTGGAGGTTACTGTGAGCTGTGATAACACAGCACTCTATCCAGGGTGACAGCTTGAGGCTCTGTCTCAAAAAAAAAACAAAAAAAAAAAACTGCAAAGATTGTTGGGAGAAGGACATGAGTCTTGGTGCAGTAGAGCCCTTTAGGGGTTTCTAGAAAAGATGGGCAATGGGGTTGGGGAGAACTTGGACGAATTATTATATGGACATGAGGACAAAGCTTGAACAAAGACACAGAGGTAAGAAAGCATAAAAAGAGAAATTAGGTTGTTTGGTGAGTGTGTTTTGTTGAGAAAAGATTAGTTGATAAAAGATCAGCCTTCAGAAGTAGGTTAGGATAATTTCATGGACAGTTTTGGCACAAAGTTGATCCTTAGAACTTGGTTTTGAATACAATGAGAGAGCATCAAAAGATTCTAAGTAGAAAATTGTAAGATCAAACATGGTTTTTCAGAAAGGAACTCACTTGAAAGGTAGATTAGAGGCAGAAAAAAGCCTGGAAACAAGAAGAACATTACAGAGATGGTCACAGGTGCACCTTTCACAGTATCCTTTTAATAAATATTTGTCTAATGTGCAGTCAGTAAAGTATGTAGCATTTGTGGAGTGGTGTACACATAAAGACAAGTGCTTAAAGGTGGGCCATAGTACACAAAATTAGTTTTAGATTTTAACTAAAATCTGCCTGATTTTGATTAAAACTGAAAATCTCAGGCTCTGGATGACAGTGTCTTTATCAGTTCTTCTTACCAAGAATCTATCAAGATCAGCAAAAGGTTTGAGGTTTTACTTTGCTACCAACCTTGCTACCAAGCTAAGGGGTTAGCTTGCCATGGTTTCATGAATACTTGCAAAAAATATAGAACTTATGGGTCAAATATAAGATACAGATTTTATTTTAAGTAGTTTGTTTGTGTGAATTCACATGATGTTTGTGTGAATGTTTGGAGCCCCATTTCCCAAAGGGTAACAAAAAGAGTGTTAGTTGGCAGTTGAGCACACAGTGGTGGAATTGGAAGAGAGGAAGCTTAAGCTTTGGGATGCCAAGTTTTTTATGCAGGACAATAAGCCTGCCTATTGCTCTTGAGGGAGATACTGTATTCATCTTCTCAAGCTACAAACAAATCTGTCAAACTATCTCTGTCTCCCAAGGCTGTTTGTTACATCCATCTTCTTGGATAGTCCGAAGAGAGGGAAGTCAATACCTCCGACCACAAAAGTGCCAAAAAGAGAGACAGAGCCTTATGTAGAATCAAGTTTTGTCAGTGGCTCAAATTCATTAGGTCTTAGTTACATAGTTAAATATGTTAGATACCTGTTTCATGCAAGTACTATCTGTTAGGTGATAGGAATGGGGTTCTCAGAGGAGAAGAGTATAGTTTTGCCTTCTAAGATCTTAAAGCCTTAGTGAAGGATAGAGAAAAAAATATGTCTCCACAGTGGAAGCTGACAGTCATAATGAACTAATACAGATATAGACAAAGTGCTATAAGAGGAAAGAGAAGGATTCTCACTGGAGGAATATTAAATCACGTGGGGGTGGCAGAATCGATTTAGCATCACAGCAAAAATAACTCTAATAAATCAAACCAAACCTGGGGAAAAATCTTGGCAGTCTGGAAGAAATAAGGAATGCTAATAGTTGGAAATATTTTGCTATATGGTGCCCTCTGTAGTCTATGGGAAACAAAATATTAGTATATATTATACATAAATAATTGTTATAACACATTATATATTAATAAACATTAATTATTATGCCTAAATAAATCTAATTTGTCTTTGATTATTTAGGTACATATTCATTTTCTAGATGTATATTAGATTTATAGGTATTATAGTCTTACTTTTCTCAGAATTACGTTGGCATTGAAAAACTGGTGATCCCTATAATGAGGCATTACTAGTCACTAGGTGGTAATTGACAACAGGAAGCCAGTCTGTTAAAACTTAAATAGCTACTAAAGGATACCCTACAAAACCTCAAGCTTTAGTCATAGACAGAATGTCATAACAAGATTTAGAAAATCTTGGAGGGAAAAATTATGCCTAAAATGACATGAAAAGATTGAGATATTATTTATTATATGGTTGTTTCATGCGGTAAGAGGCTCAGACAAGTTATGGTATATAAGCAATGAAAAAATGTCTAAGCGAAAATTAGTGGCCATAGTAATTCATTTCAGCTGATTCAAATCATAAAACTATATGATTTTGTTTTCCTTTTAACAATTAGTTTATTAGCTTAGTTTTACCCTACTTTGCTTTTGTTTATTGTTTAATTTTTTTATTTCACAATACTATGGGGGTACAAATGTTTTGGTTACATGGAATCCTTTTATACTGCTTGAGTCAAAGTTACAATTATGCCCATCAACCAAAAAGTGTACATTATACTGTTAGGCTGGCTTTTACCTGTGTCCTCCTCCTATATTGATCTGTGCACAGAAGTGCTAATCAGTTAGTACCAATTTAATAGTGAGTGCATCTGGCATTTGTTTTCCCCTTGTGATACTTCAGTTCCATCCAGATCATTGCAAAAGTTATTCATTCATTTTTATGGCTGAGTAGTACTCCACAGTATACGTATTAGATTTGGTTAATTCCCTCATGAATTGATGGGTACGTTGGTCAAGTCCACGTCTTTGTGTTTGCGAATTGTACTGCAATAAGCATTCAGGTGCAAGTGTGTTTGATAAAATGACTTTTTTCCTCGGGGTAAATACCTAGTAGTGATTATTGGATCAAATGCTAGGTCTATTTTTAGTTCTTTAAGGTGTGTCCGTATGACTTGCCATAAAGGTTGTACTAGTTTGCAATCCCACCACCAGTGTATAAATGTTTCATCCTCTCCTCATCCCCGTCAGCATCTATTGTGTTGGGACATTTTGAATAAAAGCCATTCTTACTGGGATTAGGTGGTATCTCATTGTGTTTTTAATTTATGTTTCCCTGATAATGAGTGACATTAACCATTTCTGTTATATTTATTAGATGTTAGTCTATCTTATTTTGAAAAGCTTCTGTTCCTGTCTTTTGCCTACTTTTAATGTGGTTTTGTTACTGTGGTTGTTTACTGATTTGCATAAGTGCTTTGTTAGACTCTGGTTATTGGCCTTTGATTGTATGTATAGCATGTAAATATTTTTTTCCCTTCTGTAGGTTGTCTGCTAGCTCTGTTTACTGGCTGTGAAATGCTTTTTAATTTAATCAGGTTCCATTTACTTATTTTTGTTGTTGTTATCGCCATCAAGGTCTTCCTAATAAATTCTTTCCCTTGGCTGATATCCATAAGAGATTTTCCAACATTTTCTTCTAGAACTCTTATCTTCATGCCTTATATTTAATTCTGTCTGTCATCAATTTTGAACTAATTTTTGTGGGTGGTGAGAGATAAGGATCCTGTTCCAATCTTTTATATGTGGCTATACAATTTTCCCAGCACAATTTATTGAATTCTTTCCACCAGCATATGTTGTTGTCTGCTTTGTCAAAGATCAGATGGCAATGTGTGGATGGTTTTATATCTGGGTTCTCTGTTTTGTTCTATTGGGATATGTCTTCATTTTTCTGCCAGCACCATGCTGTTTTGGTTACTATAGCCTTGTAGTATAGCTTAAAGTCTGGTAGAGTGATGCCTCTAGATGTGTTTCTTCTGCTTAAGATTATTTTATGTATTTAGACTCTTTTTTTGGTTTCAAACAAAGCATAGAATTAATTTTTCTATATCTGTGAAAAATGACATTGGTATTTTAATGGGGATTGCATTGAATCTATAAATCACTTTGAGTAGAATGGACATTTTAATTAAGTTTATTCTGTTAACCCATAAGGCATAATATGTTTTTCCAAATGTTAATGTCATTTTTAATTTTATTACAAAGTGATTCATAGTTATCTTTGTAGGGATATTTCACCTCTTTGATTAAATATATTTCTAGGTATCTTATTTTCTTTATGACTGTTAGGAATGGTATTGAGTCTTTGATTTGATTCTCAGCCTATTGTTGGTGTATAGGAATGCTACTGAGTTATGAATGTGGATTTTGTAACCTGAGACTTCACTGAATTTATTTACCAATTCCAGGAATCTCTTGGCAGAATATTTGGGCTTTTCTAGATGTAAGATCATATCATCATAACTTGACCTTCTCTTTTCCCATCTTGATACACTTAATTTCCTTCTACTGCCAGATTGTTCTGGCTAGGACTTCAAGCACTATGATAAATAGGAGTGATGATAGTGGGTAACCCTGTATTGTTCTAGCTGTAAGTGGGAATGCTTTCAACTTTTCTCCATTTAGTATGATGTTGGAGATTAGTTTATCATTTATGGTTTTTATAGTTTTGAGATATGTTCCATCCTTACCTATATTATTAACAGCCTTTATCATAAAAGGGTGTTAAATTTGGTTGAATGCTTTTCCTTATCTATTGACAAGATTATATGATTCTTGCTCCTGCTTCTGTTTATATGAGGAATCTCATATATGGATTTTCATATGTTGAGCCGTACTTTTATTCCTGAGTGAAGCCCTGGTGGATTATCATTATTATTATTATTATTATTATTTGATGTACAACCAAATTCAGTTTGCTAGAATTTTATTAAGTATTTTTGTGTCTGTAGGGAAGAGTGGTCTGTAACTTCCTTTTGTTGTTGTTGTTGTTGTTGTGTGTCCTTTCCTGGTTTAGGTATGAAGGCAGTACTGGCTTTGAGGATTCCTTCCTTCTCAATATTATGAAATAATTTGTACTATATGAGTATCTATTTTTCTTTGAGGTCTGTTAAAATTTGTCTATGAAAGCATCTGGGCTGGGGCATTTTTTCTTGTTGGAAGATTTTGTATTGCTGCTTCAATTATTTTGCTCAGTATTGAGCTGTTCAGAAGTACTATTTCTTCTTGGTTAGGCTCTGGGAGGCTTTTGTTTCAAAGTATTTGTCAATTTCCTCAATGTTTTCAAATTCATGTGCATAGAGATTTTTATTGTGTTCAGAGATGATGTTTTGTATTTCTTTGGTATCAGTTCTGATATCTCCATTTTGGTTTCTTGTTGAGCTCATTTGGGTCCTCTTGTCTCTATTTCTGGTTAATCTACCAAAGGATCTATTGATTTTATCTTTTCAAAGAACCAAATGTTTGTTTCATTAATCTTCTGTACTTTTTGTTGTTGTTGTTTATTTGTTTGGGTTTCAATAAATTTAGTTCTTTAAGTTCTTTCAATAAATTTAGTTCTTTTAGTTCGTTCAATAATTTTAGTTTCTTTTATTCTGCTGAGTTGGGTGTGGTTTGTTCTTCTTTTTCTAGTTCTTTGAGATGATTTATTAGATCATTTATTTGTGATCTTTCTGTCCTTTTTGGGTTTTAAGACTGCAAATTTTCTTCTTAGGAATGTCTCTTTTGTCATTTTGTTTGAGAAAACTTTTGATTTCCCTTATACTTTCCTCTTTGACCCAATAATAGTTCTGCAGTAGGTTGATAAATTTCTGTGACTTCATGTAGAATTGACTGTTTCTGTTGGAGTTGATTTCTAATTTTACTTTACTGTGGCCTGAGAAGATGCAAGATTCTATTTTTGTGAATTTTTTGAGATATGTTACATGGCCTAAGATATGATGAATTTTAGAGAATGTTCCATGTACTGATGAGAGAAATGTTTATTTAGTGGTTTTGGATTAGCATGCTCTATAAATGTCTGTTAGACCCGTTTTCTCTAGAATCCCATTTAAGTCAACTGTTTTCTTCATGGAGGATCTTTTCAGTTTTGGCAGTGGGATATTGAAGTCTCTGGCCATTATAATGCTGTTGTTTATCACCCTGTTTAGATCATTAGGGTTTGCTTCATGAATCTGGGTGCACTTGTGTTAAGTGTATACATATTTATTATTTTTATGTCTTCTTGATTCATTGCTGTCTTTACCATTATATTATGACCATCCTCTTCTTTTTTTGCTATAGTTGATTTGAAGTCTATTTTATTACGTATGAGAATAGGTACACCTGTTTTCTTTTTATTTCCATTTGCATGTAATATTCTTTTCCATCCCTTAATCTTTCATCTGAATATGTCCTTGTGGGTTAGATGTATTAACTAGAGACAGCAAATACTTGACTTGTATTATTGTTTTATCTGTTCAGCCACATATGTCTCCCATGTGGGAATTCAAGTCATTCACATTTATTGAAAGAATTGATAAGTGGGATGTATTTCTGTTCATCCTCTTGGGAAAACCCTTATTGCTTCTTTTTACCTCTTGAATCATTATTTTATATGGTTCTGAGCTTTGGCTTTTGGGTGATTTAACACAGATGGGTGTCTATTGTGTTGATTGATGTATAATGAAGATCTGAACACTTTCTCAGTGAATGCTTGGCTGAAAATTTCTTTATTTCTTCCTGATATAAGATATGCAGTTGTGTAGGATACAAAATTCTAGGTTAGCCATTGCTCTGTTTAAGAAGACTTGCTTATTAGGTGTCAGTTGAGAAGTTTGTAGTGGCAGTTAGCTTGATGGGTTTTTCTTTGAAAGTTACCTGATGCTTTTGCCTGAATGCTGGAAGGAGTTCCTCTGTTAAGTTACGGTTTGCCAGTCTGGTGACTGTGTGCTGTGGTGATGCCTCTTTTGTGATGAATCACGTTAGTGTTTGCCAGTCTGGTGTCTGTGTGCTGTGGTGATGCTTCTTTGTCATGAATCTCATTAGTGTTTGCTAGTCTGGTGACTGTGTGCTATGGTGCTGCCTCTTTTGTGATGAATCCCGTTAGTGTTTGCCAGTCTGGTGTCTGTGTGCTGTGGTGATGCCTCTTTGTCATGAATCTCATTAGTGTTTGCCAGTCTGGTGACTGTGTGCTGTGGTGATGCCTCTTTTGTGATGAATCACGTTAGTGTTTGCCAGTCTGGTGTCTGTGTGCTGTGGTGATGCCTCTTTGTGATGAATCTCGTTAGCGTTCACCTGTCTGGTGACTGCGTGCTGTGGTGATGCCTCTTTTGTGATGAATCTCATTAGTGTTTACCAGTCTGGTGACTGCATGTTGTGTTGTTGCCTCTTTGTGATGAATCTCACAGGTGTTCATTGAGTTTCTTCTGCCTGGATATCTAAATTTCTAGCAAGATCAGGGATTTTTCCTTAATTATTTGCTCAGATTGGTTCTTCAACCCTTGTATGTTTTCTTCTTCACCCTTTGCCCTCTGGAATATCTATAATTCTTATATTTGGCTTCTTTGTACCACCCCATATTTCCTTTAGGCTTTGTTCATTTCTCTCATTTCATTGTTCTTTGTCTTTAGCTGACTTGTTTAACTAAAAGGTCTGAGATTGCTTATTCTACCTGTTGAGTCTATTCTTAAAATTGTCCACGTCTTTTGTATTTTCTTCAATGCATTTTTCATTTCTAGAAGTTCTATTTGATATATTTTTTAATAATTTGATTTCCTCAGTGAATTTTTCATTCATTTCCTATATTACTTTTGTGGTTTCTTTGTATTTATTTCCCATTTTCTCTTGTATTTCATTGACCTTCCTTATAATCTACATTTGGAGTTATTTTTTGCCACTTCAATATTTTCCTTTTGCTTGGTATCCATTGATTAAGAGCTGTTGTATCTTTTTAGGGTATACTTTTGCTCTGATTTTTCATACTTTCAGAGTTCTTTCACTGATTTCTTCTCATTTGGCCATTTGCTTGAGTCCTGAGGGTTCTAGACCTGGCTTGTGGGCCTGAATACCATATCTCTAAAGATCAACACTTGATCATGCCAGAGAGAAGAGTGCTCATCTGGAGTTGCCTGTGGGGTTCAAGCAGGTTTGATGATCCTCTCAGGTTGCCCCTGACCTGCTATCTTCTCCTCTTCCCAGCAATGTGTATTTTGTGTTTGGTCCCCCAGCTTAATCTCCAAGATGGCAAATGGAGTTGCAAATATGAATCAGACACACCCTGTTAGCTTGGTTTGGAAGATACTATGATGAGCTATAGAGCTTTTCTCGTTCTCATTAGGAAGACCCAGGTCTGCCTCAGGACCCCACCAATACCTATATGGTGGAGGAAGGAGCAAAGCTGTTGGTGATGAGGTTACAAGAGCCTGAAAGTCTTTAGGAACTTTGGTTGGGCTCAGAAGGTGCCTTTCTGGCTATTAGGGAAGGTTGCTGGTAGGAGGGTCAGGACAGGCTGTCCAACTAGAAGGTTGTTCATGGGGGAGGGACCCAAATGCATGAGTGCTAGGGCACTGGGTTGTAGTATTTCCATCCTTATCCAGTAGTGCAGGTTTTCTGTGGAGAGGAGTGGGTGCTCTCCCCAAATGCTACTTCTTAGACCCCTGCAGCACACTCCCATCAGTTTAGTCCATCCAGTCCCACTCACCCCTTAAGTCCAGCTCTCAACCCTCCCTCCAGCTATGTGTCTGATCCACTAGCATGCCTCTTTGTGAATCGTTTGTGGGTTGAGAGCTTCCAGATTGTTCACCTCTGTTACACTATTCCTAGTCCCCAAAGAAAGAGGTGTGCTAACAATCTGTGGGAACCTCATTCTGGAGTACATACCAGAGATAAATAGCTGAGGTTTTTGCTTACCATGGAAACAGGGCTAGGCTAGTACTCTCTGAATACCACATGCTTATCTAATATAGTGGTTCTCCTTAGTGGCCTATGGGCCGAGATCCCCATTCCTCAGGACTCTATCATACTTTCCCAATGGATATGTCTTGGTAGGCTTCCTTGCCACATATATCCAACTCCCAGATTTCTCTCCTTTGTCCCTGTATTCTTCTCATGTCTGCTGGGCACTGGGACTGACTGGCTTATCTGAGCTACTGGCATTTGACCATGCACAACACTGGCAGTTGTGGAGTTTCCAAGTGTACCTTGTTTCACCACAAGCCCTCACAGGCAGTGGCATGGGCTCCAGTCTCTTGTGGAGACTTCAGCCTGAATAAAAGTATGTTCACTTCTTGCCACAAAACTGCTCTTGATGTTGTAATGGGTGGAGACGGGTCCCAGCCTCTGGTCAGCCCAAGCTCCAACTCTGTTTATCAATTGCAGTGGCCAGGGAAGGGGGAGAAAGAGGGGGAAGGGAAAGAGAAAGCGAAGGAAATGAAACTTTGGGTGAAGGAACATCAACACTCCTGCCTCTCATGGCATCTTCATGGCCCCCTGTGTACTGCCCAGCTCTGGGGACACTCTAGTTTATCCCACTCTTATTTGATGCTGTGCCTGGGCTCGTTGACGTGGGAAAGCATTCAATAAACATAAGGGCCCACTGTTTACTGAAGGCACATAAGAGGTAGAGGGAATTCCCTGTCACTGGGCTCTGAGCCTATTTGAGTTTGACCTTCACCCAACTCCTCTTTATCTAATCTTCTTATCCTCTTTATCTGTTCCTTCTCCTTTTTATCTATTTCATTTCCTCTTTATCTTATTTTTTCTCAGCTTCACACTTTTCCACAACCATCTCTATCCTCTTTCTCAGTGATCCACACTGAGCCATGACTCTTTCCTACACTCCACTAGCCAATAATCCTGCCTTACTGCACAGACGGTTGGGCAAGCCACATCTCTAGTTGGCCATCTTGGCTCAATTTCCCCTCTCAAATTTTTCTGGTGTACTAAAATGAATTTTTGAAATGGAAGTACTAATAAATATGGTGTTAAATTAAAAGTAAAGATATTAAAATGCCATTGACTTAATAGTAAAATATTTGTTTCTATCAACCTGCTTGGTCTGTCATCATATTTATTGCATATTATATTTATGTTTTTAGACACAAATACCTATTTCTTTATTAGGTCTTGAAATTAACTCTGACTCCTAAATATAGAATTTATGTTATTGAAGGGACAGCTTGCTTTGCTTTGTCTTGTATAGCTCTAGCAAAAGACAAACAAAACTTATTTCTTTAGCATTTGGATCCAATTTGTTATATTTGTGATTATTTTTCAATAAAGCTCCATCATAAGTGTCATAAAGGTTAGGCATAATTTCTGACATGCTTGCACCAAAGACTCTATAGGACATATAATAATTAGTGTGAGATACACACATTTGACTCTATTTTATTTTTAAAATAAAAGACACTAATGCAAATTTTTTGCAGTTCACATGTAAAACTTTGAACATTTTCAAGTAACAAATAACATGCTTTTCCTAATAATACCCTCTTACCAAATCTACAAGTATAATGTAGCATGAAAGGGAATGCTTTTAGGGAGCAAATAAAAAATTCTTCTATATGTTGATGTGATAAAAATGATCCATTTAGGAAGCATTAAATATTTGCTAGGCATACAAGTTGTTAAACTCTCAAGGTCATTAGATGAGGAAGAAGTAATGGATGGTATTACTGCTAAGATAAGATATTTGCTTACTTTGCTTCTCTCCAGTCAGCTTTAAGAATTTCAATATTCTGAATAGCTCAAAATGTCCTCCTAAGTTTCTTCAGTGGCTACAGAAGAAATACAGAACTCAAATGAATTGCCTAACTGCTGTGTATCTATAATGATTATGCTAGTGGGGCTTTGGATCATCAAAAAAAAAAAAAAATTAAATAAAGCATAAAAATAAATAAAATAAAACTAGCCTTGGGAAAAACAATGAGTTCTCACTTTATAATCACCAAATGATGTGCTTTAATGAGAACAGCAGGCAGGAGGTGGTGAACAAACCATTAAATTGTGACTAGACAATCCGCACATGGTGTAGCAGCACCTCATGAAGAGAGCGGCGACTTACTTGGTTGTCTTTTTCATTCAATACTCTATAATGTCTAAATCAAACTTTCTAATGCATTTTTAAAAATGCAAGGTATAAAAGTCTGCAGTAGAGTTTTGGATCAGTGAGCACTGTCAGGATAGATTATAGTTCTGCACCATCTCTGCTGTAACGATATCATGATGAATGGAGAATGACACCAGCTGCCCGTTTATCTCGTAAGATTACTCCTATGATGATATTGATTCTTCCTGTGGCTTCTTAGACTCAAAATTATAGTTCAGGTACAGAGATATTGGATTCATAAAATATGTTCTTAATATGGCCCCATTTTTACCTCTTTGGGTAAGACGTATCAGTCAATAAGTACTAAAGATTAAATTATTGGCTATTATGATGCTTGAAGATTTTCACAATGATAGTAGATTTATTTTGTATCATTTACAGAATAAACCCAAATTCTTAAATTCTATTTATACATTTATTCATTGGGTATTATTGAGCATATGTTGATGGGACAAGAAATACTGGGGGGCAGAAAATTTATACATAAATAAATTAGACTTCCTGGTTTGAAAAACCTCAGAAACTATTAGGAGGTAAGAGATAGAACTGTTTGATGAAATGATAAAATCTGAAAGAAAGTATGACATAACAAAACATAAGAAAGTCTACGTAGGAAACAATGACAAAATTTTTACAAGCAGAGATGGGTCCACAGAAGGGTAATGAAAAATTTGAATGAGTATTAAAGGAGTTTCAGTTAGAGTAAAATACAGAGAGTGTTCCAGGTATTTGCTATAAAGGTATTATTTTTAGTATTTGCAAATGTCCTTTATTTCTAAGTGGGTGGATTGTGGTAAATGTTAAGGCAAGGTAATTTGGAAATGACAGTGTGGGGCTAGAGAGAGAGAGAGAGAGGAAAGAGCAGAGGAAAAGGAGAAAGATGAGGCAGAGGAAGACAGAGAAAATGTTGTAGGTCGGAGTTTGATTATGAAGCATCCTGTATGCCATCTTAAAATGTTTTTGGCTTATTAATTTTATTTTTAACCTGAATATTTAGGATCACTTAATGAGATACATATTTTTAAATAGGAAATAGCACTGCCTATATGGACTATAAGAGGAAAAAGTTAAAACAATGTGATGCAGTAGGAGGATTATTGCAGTAGTTCAGATTATTCCTTGAATTTCCATCAATGCAAAGCCCATGGAAATTAAAGCAAGAGAATGGATTTTGATGTATTTTTGAGGTAGCATCAATAGTATCTGCTGCTTTGAAAGTGGAGGAAGTAAGGAGCCTAGATGTTCCTCATTGTATTTTCCTAGATAAAGGTGATTTAGATCACATAATACTTGCTCTCCATCTTTGTTATGTAGTCGTGTGACAACCGTTTTCTGGGTGCTTACTTTCCACAAAGCCTAATGTTAAGGAGTATAATGTAATTAAGTCCCTGTTTGAGTGCTATTTTTTTTTTCTGGTATTAAAAACACGAAAATCTATTAAACAAATCCTCTGAAAGGTATGAATTTCTAAAAAATATGTGTAGAAGCATCTGGTCTTCTGTATTTAGCAATTTATTCATTTGGGACCTGTTATTAAGGCAGATAACTCAATCTCATATAAAAAGGACTGTGTTGTTCCACTAAGCTAGTGTTCATGCAGGTCTAACTGAAATGACAAGGGTGATGGCCATTAAAAAGTAATGCTTGAAATCGATAAGAGATAATGAAATTGCATTGGCCCAAGTATTAATCAAGTTTAATAATTGTATTTTACCATGGTTTTGCAATAAAAAGTCTGTTCAAGTCTGAATCTTCAATTCAGTTCACTTAAGTTATGTCTCTGTGAATGTAACACAACTGGTTGAAAAGTGTAGACACTTTCAACAACTGTGCATAATTTGTTTTGTAATTGATCCCCTCCTTTTTTATTTTTGCAAACTGCAAAACTAGCCTGAGTTGGCTAATTAGTTGATAAAGCTTTTCAAACTAACTCTTGTTTTGGTGTTATATAGATACAACTTTTGAGTCTTAGTCATCATATATAAGAAGACTAATTTGAGCTACTAAGAAGTCAATCATCCAAGAAGTGATGTCCTGATTTGTAAGCCTTTTGTAGAGCTATAGATCCCTAAATGAATTAGAAATGATGTCATGGCCATTGTTTCTTGTTTCTCTGACATGCTATTTTTTGCCTTTACTTTTTAAGTGATATCCTACATTCTCATGCAAAGTTATTAAAAATTAACTCTACCTAGTTAGGTTAATATTTTGTCTGATTGTGACTGAACACAAGTAATAAGATTGAACCTATTTACATAGTACAAAGAACTAGAAATTATACCTTATGCTGATTTGAGGGTCTGTCTAAAGGGCCATACAGATCGATGAGCACGTTAGTGATGGCTGGCTCATCACTTGGGTTACGCATTTGGCACCTCATCACTGGGTTCTTCAGCTTCAGGTTTCAACAAAGAATGAACATGTAAGCAACTGACTAAACATTAAAGCTCACTTTACTGCTGCCCCTGGCTGCCTCTTGGCTTTCAAAGTGAGGCATAATAAGTTTCATAGCCAGAAAAGGGTCTAATTAATGGATAGGGAAAAAAGCAGAAACTTATTTTGATGACCTCTTGTGGATAGGTAGAGATAACACTTTGGCTGGTGGACTCTGGGGTCGGAGGGGGTGCCCCTCTACCTGCAGAGCACCCCTCCTGATTAATGCTGCCTGGAGTAGGAGAGCCCAGGAATATCTCCTTTTATGAAGCTGAATGAAAATAGTTGTTGCTCTGATGGGTAGGGTCTAGGTGGTTCTAATATGCAATTAAAATTCAAACCTGCCTTTTCAACCACATGACAAATTTGTTCAAAGTTTTGGGCCAACAGGCTTCTACTATTTTAGTTAATACTTGAGCCAAGGCTCCCTTCCCCTGTTTTCCCCCAGACTCAAGATGTGGTTTTTGTGCTTTTCCAGATTGGTATGACTTTTTGGCTTAACTAATGGGCACTGTTTGCTTATTCTTTTTCAGAATATAGACAAGTATTTGGGAGATACCCAGTGTATAGAAGTCAGGACAAGCTCCTGCTACTTCTCACCAATTTCATTGTCTTGATTTCTGCATTGCTTTTCGTTTCCTTTTCCTGTTACAATGGTGACACACTGTAACAGTAGAAAAGAAATGAGAATAAAAAATAATTATACTGTCCTGAATTGATAGTTGATTACACTCAGCTTTGTATTGTTAGGGAATCTAGACAATTAAGAGGTCCAATACATCTTGTGAATCTCACTTTTACAATGGACATTTTCTCACAAATAGGCCCCTGCTTATATTGATGTAAACTTGTGTGTATGAGTGCCTCAGGATGGAAACGGATGCCCATTCTGTGCCCTGGGAGATTGCTGCTGGACCACTGCAATCAACCCTGATAAGAATATATGATGGGTTGATTTACGCAGTGGAAAAATTTGATTGTACCAGTTGACTCCCGTATTTCACCCAACTGGGTGAAATCAAGTGTTGGTTCTTGCCTAGATCATATTTTTTTCTTTTATTTGCTCCTGAAAGATATAGTGAGACGTGAGAGTATTGAATACATTCTCGCAAATGTTTATGAATAGGTATGAGGAAACACCAAATATTAAATACCAATGAAGTTTGGTTAAAGGGCTCCAAGAAGACAACTAATTGGCACACCATCAAGCACACACAGGAGTGAGGAGCTCTGCTACCCGAGAGCTGTTGGGAAACGAAATCTGCTCATAATTTGGGTTGTGAATTGGAGTTCCCTATTTAAGTTGGTGTCCTTCCATCCATACAGGGTTTGGCAGAGAATAAATTTTCATGTTTGTTCTCTTCATCATCACACTCCCCCACCTTCCTCCACACACACTTAGCTTTTGCAGTAGAGGTAAATCAGAAGAAAAATATGTAAGAACACTGTCTGAATGCTGAATCTCTTTAGGCTGCTATAACAGAATGCCACAGGCTAAATAACTTTTTATTTTTTATGGTTTTTGAGTCTGGGAGGTCCAAGATCAGGGGGCTGGCATCTGGTGAGGACGTCTTATTGTATCATTCTCCGGCAGAACATGGAAAGGTACAAGAGCCTGAGCAAGGGCAAGGGTGGGCCACACCCATCCTGGAAAAGAAACTGCTCCTGAGATGAGCCAGTGTGTGAGGGCAGCACCCCACAGTGTACTCACCTCTTGAAGGTCCCACCTCGTGATACTGTTACAATGGCAATTACACTTTAATATGAGCTTTGAAGAGGACATTCAAACCATAGTGTACATCTTTAAAAATTGCATTTTAAGAATGCTGGACCATGGGCGGCGCCTGTGGCTCAAAGGAGTAGGGCACTGGCCCCATATGCCAGAGGTGGCAGGCTCAAACCCAGCTCTGGCCAAAACCAGCAAAAAAAAAGGAATGCTGAAGCAAGATGGCGGCCGAGTAGCAGCTTCCTTGCAACTATGCATGGTGAGACTGGGGAGAGAAGACTTCAGGCATTTCTGGCTGGCAGGATCTGCCCAGAAAGATCCCTTTGAGGACACAAGGAGTCAGTGTGAGACTTCTGGACCCCATGAGGAGGACAAAAGCAGTGGAGAACTGGCAAGTGGTTGCATGTGTTTGTTCGGTCTAATCCTGCCGGCAGCTGTAAGTACAGCAGGAGTGAGATTGCAAACTGGAAAGGACTTATCTGTGAGCTGTTTGGGTTTCTTTGGACTTGGCACTCAGTGGAACTACTTTGGGAGAACTTGGGCAAGAGTGCAGAGGACTTTAAGTGTTGTCTAGAATCCTGACTGAGCCTCTGAGCCAGATGGAGCTAACAGTGTTTGGCTGTGTGCCGTGTGGAGCCATTGTGGGAGAAGAGCCTCAGCAAGCTCAACCCTCAGGGTTGCAGAAGAAGCATTGGGTGGGAGCAAGTAATCTAGTGATTGAGCAGCCTAAAGGTGGGGACTGAAATGCCTTGTAACTTTGGCCTTCAGGGTCACAGAGTGAGACCAGTTTGGCACACTGGGTAAGTGTATAGCCACTTAAGGAGTGATCCCAGCAACAAGTGCTTTCCTGGGAAAGCTTCTGTTTCACCCAGGTTAGCAATTTAACTTGCCTTTTATGTAGGCTGAGGAGAGATTTAGGCTCTCCACCCTACAGGGTTTGAGAAATCATGAGAGGTCTCTAGTCTCAATCTCATTCAGCCATATCAGCATTGTGATTAGCATATCATACCCCAGAAGATCACCTGTTGCCTAGAGAATATTCAGCAAGACATATATACTGCTTGGTTTTTGGATTTTTTTGTTTTGTGTTGTTTTTTTTTGTTTTTTGTTTTTAATTTCAACATTTTCCATATAGATTTTTCTTGTCTTTTTTTATTTTTTTCTTCATTTTTCTAGTTTAAATATAATTTTCCATTGTTGCCTTTTTCAACAATTAGAACTTCTTTTTTGCTGGTGTTTGTACCTCTATTATTTGGTTCCCCCCCCCCAATTTTATTCCATAAAGTTTTCAGTTTGCTAGTTTTGGTTTGATTTATTGCATTTTTGTCTTTCCTCCCTACTTGGTGGAGGTGGGCTACTGTGTCCAAACAGGCTGGCAAAGAGCTGTTGGCCTCAAGGGAACCACCCAACTGGGCACCCCCAGAGGTTGGGGGTTCTTAAGGTTGGGTCAAAGTACCCTACTGTATACCTATAGAGATACCTCAGATCATTAAAGAAGCAGAAAAGAAGAGAGAGAAAGCAGAATGTTCACTGACAGAATTATGGGACTTTATAAAGTGTTTAAACATACAAGTTATAGGTATCCCACAAAGGGAAGAAGAATGCTCCAGGGGAATGAAAACCACATTAGAAAGTGTTATAAATGAAGATTTCCCAAATATCACCAAAGATTCTGAGACACTTCTTTCAGAGGGATATCAGACCCCAGGTTGCATCAACTCTAACCAAGCTTCCCCAAGACACATAGTGATTAACCTGTCCAAAGTCAAGACAAAAGAAAAGATTCTTCAAGCTGCCAGGAGTAAGCACCAGTTGACCTACAGGGGCAAATCTATCAGGGTGACTGTAGACTTCTCCAATGAAACTTTCCAAGCAGGAAGACAATGGTCATCTACCTTTAATCTACTTAAACAAAACAATTTCCTGCCCAGAATTCTATATCCTGCGAAGCTAAGTTTTAAAATTGACGGAGAAATCAAATCATTTACTGATATGCAAACATTGAGGAAATTCGCCACAACAAGACCAGCTCTACAGGAAATACTCCAACCTGTTCTAAACACTAACCATCACAATGGATCAACAGCAAAGTAAGAGTTGAGAATTAAAAGGGCAGAACCTTACTTCCACAATAATGCAAAAGATAAAATTAAGCAATGGACTCTCACAAAACAAGATGAATAGAACACTACCACACTTATCAATTATCTCAATAAATGTTAATGACTTGAATTCCCCACTGAAGAGGCACAGATTGGCTGACTAAAAACACAAGCCATCCATTTACTGTCTGCAGGAAACACACTAAGCTTCAAAAGACAAATTAAAACTCCGAGTTAAGGGTTGGAAGACAATTTTTCAGGCAAACGGAATTCAGAAGAAAACAGGAATTGCAATTTTATTTTCAGATACATGTGGAATTAAAGCAACTAAAGTCAAAAAGATACATGTGGATTTAAAGCAACTAAAGTCAAAAAAGACAAAGATGGTCACTTTATATTGGTAAAGGGAAAAATACCACAAGAAAAGACGTTTCAATTCTGAATATTTATGCACCCAATTTAAATGCTCCCAGCTTCTTGAAACAGACCTTACTCAGTCTGAGCAATATGATAGCCTATAATACCATAATAATGGGGGAATTTAACACTCCTCTTACAGAGCTAGACAGATCCTCCAAACAGAAATTAAACAAAGATACAAGGGACTTAAATGAGACCCTAGTACAACTGTGCTTGATAGATGCATATAGAACTCTCCATCCCAAAGATAAAGAATATACATTCTTCTCATCTGGCCCATGGAACATTCTCCAAAATTGATCATATCCTAGGACACAAAACAAACCTCAACAGATTCAAAAGTATTGAAATTTTACCTTTTATTTTCTCAGACCACAAGGCACTAAAGGTGGAACTCAACTCCAACAAAAACGTTGAACCCCACACAAAGGCATGGAAACTAAACAACCTTTTGCTGAATGACAGTTGGGTGCAGGAAGAAATAAAACAGGAACTCATTAACTTCCTTGAGCATAACAGCGATGAAGACACAAGCTACCAAAACCTGTGGGATACTGCAAAAGCAGTTCTAAGAGGAAAATTGATTGCTTTAGATGCCTGCATTAGAAAAACAGAAAGAGAGCACATCAAAACTCACAGGCCATCTTATGGAATTGGAAAAAGAAGAACAATCTAAGCCTAAACCCAGCAGAAGAAAAGAAATATCCAAAATTAAATCAGAGATCAATGAAATTGAAAACAAAAGAATCATTCAGAAAATTAATGAAACAAGGAGTTGGTT
>CAUYON010165864.1:0-18969 GCA_963573935.1 Arctocebus calabarensis
GTTTTTTTGTTTTTTTTTTTTAAGAGACAGAGTCTCACTCTATCGCCCTGGGTAGAGTGCCGTGGCGTCACACTGCTCACAGCAACCTCCAGCTCTTGGGCTTAAGCGACTCTCTTGCCTCAGCCTCCCTAGTAGCTGGGACTACAGGCGCCCGCCACAGCGCCCGGCTATTTTTTTGCTTTTGCAGTTCGGCCGAGGCCGGGCTTGAACCCGCCACCTTCGGTATATGGGGCCGGCGCCCTACTCGCTGAGCCACAGGAGCCGCCCGGAAAATTATGTTAATTCTCTGAGCTTCAGTTTCTTTTGTGGCAAAATGAAGACATCAAAAGAAATCTGTTTCTTGAATTTGCTTCTTACTATGTATTCATCTTATACATGTTGATGCTTTACATAAATTTTGGCCTTTACTAGACATTACAAAATAATTGCTAGGAAAAAATGCATAGATCAAAGAATGCATCTCTACCTTATGGGTTGTCATGAAGAATAGGTAAGACAATGTAAGCGGGTTACAATCCTTAGCACATCAGGGTTGCTCTCCTGGGTTAGCTCTGTCTTCCCTCCCTTCATCTCACTGCTGTTGAGACACACATCATTTAGTGAACCTGATGCTTTTTTTGTCCATCATTTTTCATACTGAGCCCCCTTTATTCAAAATCTTCCAGAATTTTCCATAAGACATCTTTGTTGATTAATCTTCCGGAGTTGGCTTCACTGTCTGTGCCTTAGAATTGTGCTAGAAAAAGTTGCCTAACTTTGCATAACCCCCCACCCCCTGTGTCTTTTCATATTTGCTTGTCCTCTCTCTTACTTAGATCCCATTTCCTACAGCATTTAGTACAGGGTGTAGTACAACGTCTGTTCATTAAGTGGGATAATACTCATTCTCTCACTTTAAAAAAATTACCTGGTTAGAGCAAATAAGAGTCTTTTTCTTTTTTTTTTTGCACCATATAAACTAATTGAAACCATAAAATCTTTCATTTTGACTTTTCTTTCTTTCGCCTATGCAGGACTGATTTTGAATGCTTTGTTTCACTTAAGGAGACACACTTTAAACTAGAATAATAATTGGTAACAATATCATAATGACTTCACAGTCATTTACACTTATATTACCTCACTTAACTTTTACGATAACATATTAGCACGACTTTTGAAGTCCAGTTGAATCAAGTTGGACTTTTGGATGTATCACTTGATATTTGTGTGATTTTTTTTTTAAGTGAGTTATTTAACCTCTCCAACTATTAGTTGCCCACTTGTAAGCTAACAACAAAAAAAAAATGATAGGATTATGCATCTTGAGATTGTGAGCACCAAATGATATAGGCATACAATATACCAGGGTCAGAATTTAATCAATGAGATGGAAGCCATCCAATAAATGACAGTTGTCATTATTTTTAAGTGAGAAAAATCAAAGCCTAGAATACAAAGGAAGCAATCAAAAGGCCTTGAATAAAGAAGAGTTTTGATTCTAAATACCGTGTTCCAATCTATTTCTCTGCCCTCTCAGCAAAGCAGCCTGTGCAAGACTTCTTCACACTTTCTTTAATTTGATCCTTATAACAACCCTAAGAGGTTTATGCTGAAAATTACTCTTTAGCTCTTTGGGGAAGTGAATTTTAATGGATGAGTCTTAATAGCTGTTCAAGTTAATTGAAAATGTTGGCCAGCATTACAACACCAGCAAGGAGAGAAGCAGAGCAGAAATATGAAAGAATGATGCTTGTATCAACTGACAGGCTCTGGCCTGGTGAAGGTGCGGGTGACGGTGCTAACCCGGGCAGAAGCTTTTCACAATGACTCATAAAAACCTGAATCCAAACACGTTCCCTCTGATACTCCACGGTGCTTCTTTTTCTTTTTTTTAAATTTTAGTTAATTGTCCCAAATTGCAAAAAGAAGCTCCTGAAAGAAGCAGAAAAAGAGTTGTTCTTATTCCTTCAGCCTTCTTGGTGTGGAGGAGGCCAGACTGCTATTTTTATTATTTTGTTTAGAAATGATATTATATAATACAATAAGTAGCATTCATTGAGTGTTTGTTTGTGCCAAACACTATTAAAGGTATTTTAGTGCTAATTCTTTCAACAGTCTTGCACTGTAGGTATCATTATCCCTTTATTACCGGAGGGAAAGATTAGAAGAGTGTTCTGGTTCTGAAGTAGAGAGTGAGGGTCGTGGAAAGTAAAGGCTCGTCTCTTGCCTGAGACTAGAGAGATACTCTAGCTGCCGAGGCTGGAATAGTCTCTTTCCTGAGCTGTCTCTTCCTGTGTGTTTCCCTCTGTCTCTCTGGCCGCGTCTCTGTCTCTCTTTCTCTCTCTCTCCAGGAGAGGCTTTTGTCTTTTTCTCACTCCTGTGGAATGAGACAAGTATACCCAGAATTCTGCCTCAGATTACAATGGTCAGCTTAACTGATTCTTTGTGTCATCTAAACAGACCGTCTTCAAGGTTTCCAGGCGTTTCAGATAACCCTTAATTATATTAGAAGTCTTCTCCTGGGCTCAGCGCCTGTGGCTCAACGGGCTAAGGCACCAGCCACGTACACCTGAGCTGGCGGGTTCGAATCCAGCCCGGGCCACCAAACAGCAATGACGGCTACAACCAAAAAATAGCCGGGCGTTGTGGCGGGCGCCTGTAGTCCCAGCTACTTGGGAGGCGGAGACAGGAGACTCGCTTGAGCCCAGGAATTGGAGGTTGCTGTGAGCTGTGATGCCTTGGCACTCTATCCAGGGTGACAGCTTGAGGCTCTGTCTCAAAAAAAAAAAAAATCCATATAGAAAATAGGAGACATTTTTCTTAAACAAATTTTTTAAAGTTTCTGCTTTAAAACCAATCACCACTTGCTAATTTCCAGCTGTTTCTGTTAACACTTACCAGTTTTCTTCTTTGTGGGCCTGGAATGCCCGAAGGAATGATGTAGTATTTTAAGGAAGGTACAATATACGAAATTCAAATATTGCTCCATTTGGTAAAAATAAAGATGGTGTGTAAGTTTTAAGGAGTGTAGCTCACCCTGGAGTAGCCTCTGTGCTGGAGGTTAAGTTTTGCTTTCTTTTTTTTTTGCAGTTTTTGGCCAGGGCTGGGTTTGAACCCACCACCTCCAGTATATGGAGCTGGTGCCCTATTCCTTTGAGCCACAGGCACCAGAGGGTAAGTTTTTCAATGAAGGAAAGGCGTCGCCTGCAGTACAAATACCTGCATATCAGGTATAAGTACTCTCAATACGTTTATTTCATACATATTTTTTCAAAGTAAGAAGACTACTTGTCATCAGTTTTTTTTTGTTGTTGTTTTTTGAGAGAGGGTCTCGCTCCATCATCTTGATGTGGTGTTGTCAGCCTTGCTCACAGCAACCTCAAACTACTGGGTTTAACGTATCTTCCTGCCTCACCCTCCCAAGTAGCTGGAATTATAGGCACCTGCCACAATGCTCAGCTAATTTCTCTGTTTTCAGTAGAAACTAATTTTTCTATTTTTAGTAGAGCCAGGAACTCACTCTTGCTCAGGCTGGTCTCGAACTCCTGAGCTCAAACAATCCACCTGCCTCAGCTCCCCAGAGTGCTGGGATTACAGGAGTGAGCCACTGCATTCAGCCCAGATTTCTTTAATCTGCAGTTTCAAACATTTGAGCCTAGATGAGCACAAGTTACATTTAAGTGCTTTAGACTCCATAGTGCAAAGTCTATTTTATCGATTATAGAGTTTCTGACAAGGAAACTTAGCTAGCTAGCAGCCCACTTTCCTCTAAGTAAACTAAAATCTAGAGATATTTCCAAATACTCAGAACAAGCACTGACTAGGGCCTAAAGTGGTAGGTGTCAGGGTGTGAGGTAAGAAAGTGGGGTAGTTAACACCTTTAGCAATCATGATTAAGTGATAATGTGTGTCCGAGTCCACGCATGTCCATCTACACCAGCAGTTCTCAACCTGTGGGTCGCTACCCCTTTGTAACAATGAAAATATATCCTGCGTGTCAGACATTTATATTACGATTCATAACAGTAGCCAAATTACAGTTATGAAGTAGCAACAAAAATAATTTTATGGTTGGGGTCACCACTACTTGAGGAACTGTATTAAAGGGTCGCGGAATTAGGAGGAATTAGGAAGGTTGAGAACCACTGATCTAGACCTGAATTTGGGAGTTCTGATATTTCACCAAGAGGATTTAGCCTGTCCCTGTAACTGTCCTTACAAATTCTATCCTACGCAATAGAATTAATAAATCCCTCCCTAATCAGTGTTTTTCCCCACTACATAAGTCACTAAATGAGTCTTAGGGACCCATATTAAACACCAGAATGAAATAGCTAGAATGAGTTTCTCTTCCAAAATATTACAATTCCTTTCTAACTGCAGATTCAAATAACTGGACCAACATTTCAAGATCTTAAACCCCAAGTTATCCACTCTGTTACACGCTGGACAATGGCCACAAACCACAAAAGATATTGGACTATCACAGTCTGGCACTTGTACGCCTCTACGAAGTCATGGTTCCCCACTGCGTAAGTACACCTGGAAAAGAAATGTTGGGACTAAGACCAGGCCACCAGAAAGCATGTCGACACAGTTACACAGACCACACAGCTTGCCCCACCCTAGACACCCCTGGAATCCCTGCCTGGGAGGAGACAGAGGTCAGAGGTGGAAGCACACTGACGACGGCTGGGACCAGACCAGGCTGGTGTGAGATGAAATCCCACATCACATTTTGAGACTATCCTTCCAAGTCCCAGGAAACTGGGGGCCAGCAGGGACCTACACAGGCACAGCATGGCCTGTATACTCGGTCACAGGGCAGGTAAGGACGCTTTAACAGATTCCCAGCTGTGTACAGTCACTGCCAGGTCTGCGTCCCGGGTAGAGCTAGAAAGTGGCAGGTGCCTCCCCCATGAGGACACAGTGGCACCCCAACTCTCCCAAAGGCCCTGCTCACAGAGCCCACCCTGTCCTCACAGCTCAGAACAAGGGCTGGCATCACGTCTCTCACAGCTCTGGGACACAAACTTCTGCCCGAGTTAATGCTTTAGAAATGAAGACAGGACACACAGAGTAAACCAGAAAGCAGTGTTGCTTGCTCTCTCAAGTCCAGTGTATTTCTCAGTGAGACAAAGAGGTTAAAAAATAATATTTCCATGAACAAGGTAGGTCAATGGTTAGCCTCCATACCCTACTAAATAAAAACACTATTTGGTCAATATGATCAACATTAAGACGGTTTTTTACAGTATTACACAACAGGCTTTACCAAAGTGAAATTATAAATGTACTTTTCTACTTTTTCAAAGTCAATTATTTGCTACTTCACAGATAAGACACTGTGAGATAAAATCCCTGGTCAAGGGCTCAGCGCCTGTGGCTCAACGGGTTAAGGCGCCAGCCACGTACACCTAAGCTGGCGGGTTCGAATCCACCCTGGGCCCACCAAACAACAATGATGGCTGCAACCAAAAAAAAAAAAAAAATAGCCAGGCATTGTGGCAGGTGCCTGTAGTCCCAGCTACTTGGGAGGCGGAGGCAAGAGACTCGCTTGAGCCCAGGAATTGGAGGTTGCTGTGAGCTGTGATGCTACAGCACTCTATCCAGGGTGACAGCTTGAGGCTCTGTCTCAAAAAAAAAAAAAAAACTCGACCCTGAGTATATATTATGACAATATCCTACTTATTTTAAAAACAAAGGACAGATCCACGCTGTGGTCAAGAATGTGATAATCAAAAAACTCTCCAAGAGGCTAAAACTGCCACAAAGTCAAGAAGTTTTTAGCTGGTCACATGGGATTTAGAAACTTATTTCTGAATCCTAGATTTACCATTTACTACCTGTGTTAACTATCTCTTTCTTGACCTTACTTTCTGAATGGGTAGCATGGGGACCCTACCAACCAGAAAGGTTCCTATGATGTGCAAGATAAAGACAATCTCGTTCCTATGTTAATTTCTATGGCATAAATACATACATGTCACCCAACTGCCTAATGATGCCTCTTCCACTGATATCTGGAAATAACTCCTGATTTTCCCTAAGTTATGTTAATTACTTCATTTTCCCTACTAAGATGAAAATTGCTAAGAGACAAACCTATCATAGCCTTCCCCTGCCATGCTATCATACGCTTAAATTTTTACCCCTACCTCTTTGTATGCTGTGACATAAACGATTTACACAATTTGTAATTCAATATCTTTAAGAACATTTATACTCCTTGACTTAGCAAATTCTGCTTTTATAGATGTTTAATAAAAAAATACTGTATCAAATAATAAAAAGTTACATGACCAAGGAGAGTTAATACAATATTTTTTTATTTTTTTATTTTTGGAGACGGAGCCTCAAGCTGTCGCCCCGGGTAAAGTGCCGTGGCATCACCACTCACAGCAACCTCCAATTCCTGGGCTTGAGCGATTCTCTTGCCTCCCAAGTAGCTGGGACCACAAGCGCCTGACACAACACCGAGCTAATTTTTGGTTGCAACCGTCATTGTTGTTTGGCGGGCCCAGGTTGGATTCGAACCCACCAGCTCAGGTGTATGTGGCTGGTGCTTTAGCCATTTCAGCCACAGGCGCCAAGCCTACAATATTAATAGTAAAAAGTGCAAACAACTTGAATATCCAAGAGTAAGGAAAGAATAATAGGATAATACGAATGTGATGTAACCTAAGTATAAGTAAAAGCATATCTCATAGGAAAAGCAAGATGCAAAATTCATCTTGCTTTGTAGGATGTTTGTAGGATAATTACAAACATGGAGAAAAAATAAAACTGCATAGAAATATGGCAATAGTTACAAGTTGGGACTATAGACAATTTCTACCCTGCTTTCCTGTATTTCTTGAAAATTGTCTCAGTTGAACATAACACTTTTTAAACCACAGCTATAAAATTGTGGCTTAACACCACTGCTAAGAGGCAAAGCTATGGGCTCCCCCTCGTGTTTGCAGGAGTTACCAACAGGGAAGGCACCAACACTGAAGAAGCTAGGAAAATTAGGACTCTTAGTAAACCTGTAAGATTTATAGAAAGGGCAACCTTTCTGTAAGTGGTAGTCGTTAATCAATCCCATTTTATAGGCAAGGAAACCCATGCCAGGGAAGAAAGGTTAGCTAACCTGCCAAGGACAAAAAGCAAGTAAATGGAAAAAAAAATTCAGATCTTCATCTGATTCCAAAACCCTGGACAATGGATAGGACACTCCTTCCCAAGGGAACAAGGCTGAGTACAGGGGAGATTAGAGAGCACCCTGTCCGCCAACTCCCATGAACACTAAAATGACTACAGGTTTACACTCTGGATTAATCTGGGCAGACCATATTTTAGGGTGAATATGAAAAGTTGCCCAGTGTCTTTAACCCCTCAAAAGATGATTTCTCTGCTCCTTTCTACATGACAAATTTATTTAGCCAAGTTAAAGGCATTTTATCCAGGCATGGCAAGATTACTAGATGAAGTCAAACCTTTTATGCTACACAATTTCTAATACAGTATCTTTGTAATTACAATATCTTTGTATTGTATTACAAATTGTATCTTTGCATTGCATTACAAATAATAAACCAGAGGATTATCCACTAGTAAAGGTAGCAAATTTCATGAAAATGTTTCAAAGTACAAATGGCTGCTTTTCATCCTGTCCATTTTATAAAGAAAAAGATAAAGAGGAAGGAATGCAATCTCTTAAGGAGAGTAGACAAGAGCCATTCCGAGAAGAAAGAAGGCAGAGGAAGGAAGGCGGCTCTGCAGGCTTCTCATAAGAACTGCCGCTCCTCCTCGGTCTTGCTGAGCACATTTGCAGCCAGAGAGCTGTGAGGCACTCAGCCTAAGGAGCGCCACCGTCAGGCATCCTTGAGCCAACAGAGAAGACAAACTATAAGCAGAAATAGCTTGAGTACTCTGATGAAATTCAAATAGACGGGTATCTTTTATTTGTAATACTATTTTAGCTACACACATTTATATACACAATAATTAATAACAACTAATTATTTCCACAAATTCTAGTGGAAAAAGAAGTGAAATAAAAAGATTTCAAAATGCTTTCAAGTATTTCAATGCCGGTACAATCCTTATTCATGCATGTTGAAACACAAAGCAAACCTGCTGAGTTGCATGCCACACCAGTTAATAAGGGAAAATCTGAAATTAGGTATCATTTCTTGTTGAGCATATTGCATTTGCTTGATAAATTCTATTATCTGATCTCTGAAGATCATTTCATTTTTATTCTTTATGCCTAACAGAGTTCTAAGTGCAACATGGGTACTTAATGAATTAGAATGAAAAATGAAGAAACAAATACATACACAGAGCCTAAGGATATACTGCAGACATCAGAAGTCAGAAAGAAATGTGTGGTAGGCCTGGGCCCCTTAAAAATGGATGAACTGCTACAATAAATGGAAAGAATAATATATTTTCCACATATTGATAATGTGTTTTATTCATTATAACTAGGAGTCTTGGTATCACCTCATAGCCAGGAAGAACAATTAACCATAACAAAGCCATAATCTACCTTTATAAGACTTTTTGTAATCACTGAACCACCCCAACTTGGTATGTCATGTTGTTCTATTCTGTAAAGCCATCCTGGGGCTGCTAATTCATCCTGGCAGGGTGCTGGAAAGCCTTACAGATTAATGCTGCATGAGAGAGAAAGCTGCAAATGCTTATTCTGAACATTTTCAGCCAAGACATCTTGGCTATAGTGAATATAAAACTGCTTCTTGGAAAAATTCTGTGTCTATATTTATTCCTGCCACTCACTTCTTACGCTCAAGTGATACAGACCTTTCATCGTGGTGAGAATAGTACTAGGTTAATATTATATACTAAGATTAAATATTTTGGCTCTTCCTCCTACAGTTCAGCATAAAAGAAGATAAAATAACTCTAACACTGCCAAAAAGGACATTTCCAATATTCCAACTCGGTTTCTTTCTACTACTGAGACTAATTTTTAATGCTTCTTTTATCCACAAACTAAGAGTTATTTTATGTTTAATCGCAGCAAAAATATTTCTCTTACTGTTGACTTTGTTTTCTTTTCTAACTCCACAATGTCAAAACCTCAGTTTCATTGTTTTATTACCATTTTATTGATCTTATTGTAGCTGCCTTTTTACCCCTGAAATTCATTTGAATGTAACTGAAAAAAAAAAAAGTTTTGGCCAGGGCTGGGTTTGAACCCAACACCTCCGGCATACGGGGCCAGTGTCCTACTCTGTTGAGCCACAGGCGCCACCCTTAAATCAAAATATTTTTAAGAAATTGGCTCGGTGCCTGTGACTCAACGGGCTAAGGTGCCAGCCATGTACACCTGAGCTGGCAGATTTGAATCCAGCCCGGGCCCGCCAAACAACGACGGCTGCAACCAAAAAATGGTCGGGTGTTGTGGCAGCTGCCTGTAGTCCCAGCTACTTCGGAGGGGGAGGCAAGAGACTGACTTGAGCCCAGGAATTGGAGGTTGCTGTGAGCTGTGATGCCACAGCACTCTATCCAGGGTGACAGCTTGAGGCTCTGTCTCAAAAAAAAAAAAAATATATATATATATATATATACATATATATACATTTTTTTAAAGAAATTAGTACTAAAGCTCAATGTAGTCATCTTATTTTTAGCAGAGCTCAAGGAATTGCCCTTGAACACAGAAAATATATTTTTTCACAAGTCTATAAACATCTTCCAGTAGGAATGGTCACAGTTTCATTTTAAACCTACTTGTTCAATCTAAGCACAATGGCTCATACCTATAAATCCTAGCACTTTGGGAGGTCAAAGTGTGAAGATTGCTTGAAGCCAGAAGGTCAAGACCAGCCTGGGCAACACAGCAACCTCATTTCTACAAAAATTAAAAAAAAAAAAAAAAATTAGCCAAGCATGGTGGTACATGCCTGTAATCCCAGCTCCTTGGGAGGCTGAAGTACGAGGATCTCCTGAGCCTCACAGCTGTTTGAGTTTGCTGTGAGTTTGCCATTGTACTCCAGCCTGGGCAACAAGAAAGACCCTATCTGAATAAAAATATAAACAAACAAATTTTAAAAATAAAAAAATATATATATCATCAAATTGTTAGTAGACATACAAATTACATTGATTTTATAATAGTGCTTTAAAATAAAACAAAAAAACTGTGGCCCAACATTGATATTGCCACACATTATGATGTTATATTTAAGTCCCTTCAGAAAAAGCAGAAGTTTTTGTTATAGCTCTGTGGATATGACTGATTATCAAGCTTTTAGCAAAGCTCTTTATATAGCACTCCAAGTATTTTTTAAATATCATACTATGATCTAATGATCATATACAAGGAATTAGTTAAATAAAATGTGGTACATTCTTTCAGTAAAATATTGTGTAGTCTTTTAAAATGACAACATAGATTTATAGTTACTGATATGAAAAACTGGACACATCAATTTCTTAAATTAGGAAGCATGCTAATTTTGTCAAAGACAAAAATGGTACTGTGATTATACAAAAAAAGTCTTCATTTTAAAAATACTTTTTTTAAAAAAATGGTACTATGATTATACACAAAAAGGTCTTTATTTAAAACCTTTTTTTAGTGCGTGCTGGACATGCACTAAAGTGTTGAGATGTCTAACTTACTATAAATATTTCCACATACAAATACAAATATATATATAAAGATAGAGATTTCTAGATACAGATGACAGATACACACAGAGCAAATATGGCAAAGTCTCATCAGTGCATCTAGAAACTAGATTTACACTAGATTTACTGGTATTTGTTATGCTTGTTTTTGGTATTCTGTATGTTTGAAAATTTCATTGTAAACACTGTTCAACATAGGTATTTCATCAGTCTTTTTTTTTTTTAAGGGAAATATGCATAAAAATACATACAAACTATTTCTGGAAAGATTAACTATGATTATCCAAATGTGGGCTTACATTGTTCTTTATACTTCATTATACTTGTAAATTTTGTGTAATGAGCATGCATTTCAGTTTTATATTCAGAAAAAGCTCTTCCATAAAGCTTCCAGTTGGGAACACATCACAATGTTCTTTCACTAAATGCGTAGCATTGTTGCCGTGCTTGATAGTGACGTGCTGGAGGCCCTCACCTGTGATGAAGACCACGCAGCTTACAACTCTCGGTGAGCATCATCGTCACCTGGACTTCAGAAGCTTGGTCTACATAAAGAAAAGAAATTATCTTCAATAATAACACTATACATATGAAATTAATATTTTTTTCTGTTAGTAAATAACTACATTGGACTACATTTTCATCCTAAATTACAGGTAAACCTAAATACTCATACATCTAGCCTAAAGTTCAACTACAATAAAGTCTTTTTAAATAGGTTAAATTTCCCAAAAATTTTTACATAAAAATCAGTTATTCAATAAGGTTCTGTAAACAGAGTAGAAAAGTATTAACAGAATGGAAAAATATCTATCTACAACAAATCAATAAGAAAAAAATGGGGTAGATGATACATAGTTTACTAAGAAAAAATAAAGCAAATGACCAACAAAATTTCAAAATGATTCTTAGCTTCACGCCTATGTAAAGAAATGCAGGCCAGGAGAGTTGCTCATGCTTGTAATCCTAGCACTATGGGAAGCCAAAGCAGTATTGCTTAGGGCCAGGAGATTGAGACCAGCCTGAGGAAGAGCTCAAGACCCTATCTCTATCAAAAAAAATAGAAAAATTATCCAGGCATCATGGCACATGCCTACAGTCCCAGCTACTTAGGAGGATGAGGCAGGAGAATCGCTTGAGCCCAAGAGTTTGAGGTTGCAGTGAGCCATGATCACACCACTGCACTCTAGCCCAGACAAAGCAAGACTGCCTCAAAAAAATAAAAAAAGAGAGAAAGAAAAAGAAATATAAATTAAACTAGGAGATACCACATCTCCCCCTTACCCCACAAGCCATCCTACGCCCTGTCAGTTTAAGAGACAAAAAAATCCTGCTTGCCACCAGTTTGGGCAAGAGTGTAATTAATCAAGCTCATCCATAATATCACCTTGGGTAGATGGGGGAAGTAACAGATAACAAAATTTTAAAATACAGACACACTCTGCATCATCAATCCCACTGCTAAGAGTTTACACTACAGGTCATAATCCCAAGAGCTCATTTATATACACATATAATGTAACAAGAACACTATTCAGTCATAACAGCAAAAAACTCATACTAACCAGCAGTATTCATCAAAAGAATTAATCAAATTGGCACACTGGAATACCATGTGGCTACTTTTAAAAAATGAGATAGGTCAGTATATATAGACGTGTACTGACAGAGGAAGATCTCTAAGACACATTAAATTTTTTTTTTTTTTTTTTGCAGTTTTTGGCCGGGGCCAGGTTTGAACCCGCCACCTCTGGTACATGGGACTGGCGCCCTACTCACTGAGCCACAGGCACCACCCAAGATACATTAAATTTTAAAAGCAAAGTGTAACCTGTTTGCATCATCAGTTATGTTTTAAAACAAATTTGAAAAATGATTATAGATATAACAGACTTTTTTTCTTACAGCATCATAATAAATTGTTTATGGATGGCAGTTACTTTTAGAGGTAGGTGAATTTATATTTTGTACCTTTCTGTTCTACTTATACTTCCTAACTATACAAACATACAACTACAAAAAATAACTACAGAAATTCTGATCAGAGATTACGGCCCATTTTATTGCTTCCTTTTTTTTTTAACCTCTCTGTGGGTTTTTTTGGGAGGAGAGACAGGTTGCCCCGGGGTTAAGAGTGCCATGGTGCCAGCCTTGCTCACAGCAATCTCAAACTTCTGAGTTCAAAGTGATCCTCCTGCTTTCAGTCTCCCAAGTAGCTAGAACTACAGATGTGTGCCACCACTCCTGGCTAATTTTTCCATTTTTTGTGTAGATGGGGTCTCACTCTTGCTCAAGCTAGTCTTGAACTTTTGACCTCAAAGGAGCTTCCTGCTTTGGCCTCCCAGAGTGCTAGAATCACAAGTGTGAGCCACTGCTACCAGCCCTCTCCGTGGTTTTTAGACATAATAAAACAAAATACAAAGAATTAAATTAGTGGAAAATTGACTTTTTCATATATATCTAAAATTAAGATATGATTATTACATTTTATTTTTAGCTTCTGAACTTGGGTTTTGGTTCAAAGTAGCAAACAGAACTAAAATGGACTTTTAGGTCAATGCTTTTGAAACAAAACATCATAATGCAATTAGCCACCATCTTTGGTGCATCTTTAAAATAATTTTTTAAGCCATCAAATATTTGCACAGGTCCTCAAGGATTCCTCATCATATAGGAACCTTATCTTTTTTCTTCTTTTTTTCCCTCTATCTTAATACTATATAAGAATCTGTCCAGTGTTTGAAATGGCTTAAAACTTTGATATGAAGGACTTCTGATAAAATTAAGATAGACATCTTTGACTTATATAGCTATTTTAAATAATAATAAAAATTATCCTCACAGTTCCATTAAGTGAATAGTGTTTCCATTGTAAAGTTTAAAATGAGTTTGTTTTTAAATAGTTCTTGAATATCAAAAATAAGAGTATAGTGAATCCTTAGACCCTTTTAAATAAACCAATAACAGATTTTATGTCAACAGTAAAAACAGTAATAATTCATAAATTATTAATTATCATATTATAATTATCATATATATTATATATCATATCAAATTATTATATTATAATGCAATGCAACAGGAGCAAGAAAAAGACATTAAAGATTGGCAAAGCCAAGATCCACATTCTAGCCCCACGTAAATGCTAAACCAACAATAAGACCCAGTTTGTTGGCACTATTTGTTTTTTGTTTTATTTATTTAATCATAACTGTGTACATTTATGCATTTATGGGGTACAATGTGCTGATATGATATACAATGTGGAATGCTTATATCAAACTGATTAACATAATCATCACCTCACTTATTTGCTGTTGTGTAAGACATCTATATTCTACTCTTTATAGTTTTTTGGTTTTTTTAGACAGAGTCTCACTATGTCGCGCTTGGTAGAGTGTGATAGCGTCCCAGCTCACAGCAACCTTCAACTCTTGGGATTAAGCGATTCTCTTGCCTCAGCCTCCCAAGTAGCAGGGACTACAGGAGCCCGCCACAACACCTGGCTATTTCTTTGTTGTAGTTATTGTTATTGTTGTTTGGTAGGCCTGGGCTGGGTTCGAACCTCAGCCGTGGTGTATGTGGCTGGCACCCTAGCCGCTGAGCTAGAAGAGCCAAGCCTACTCTTAATAGTTTTGAAATGTATGATTGCATTGTGCATAATAGGAGAGGTCCCACCAAATACCCTCCCGTCCCCTTTCTCTTTCCTCTTCCTTCCTCCTTTCTGGAATATAGATGTGTTTTATCATTCGTATGAATGTGTAGGTGATTATACATTGGTTTCATAATAGTATTGAATATACTAGATACTTTTTTTACATTCTTGAGATACTTCACTAAAAAGAGTATGTTTCAGTTCTATCCATGTAAACATAAAACATGCAAAGGCACTATATGGTCCTTCAAAGTGGACCTGTTGAGAAATCTCAAATTTCATTTACTTCCAAGTCTACCCATTGGAATATCACTTCCTGCCTCACTCCCTCTCCCATTACTTGCTGGTAGCACTTCCTTTCCAGACAACTTCTCTTAGTTAAGACTTTTATAGGAATGTAAAATGAATGGACAAAAAGCCACAGTCTTGAAACACTTGGTATTTCTTTGGAAAAGGTGCTTTATAACAATGTCGGCTGGAATAAACTCTAGATGCCCAAAAACTACTTAAAATTTGGGATTATTTAGTGAATGGCAGAATGCACTTTTATTACTCTATGACCTAAATAATTTCTAATGAAATTATGGCCAGGACTATTGGGGCTGGTAGAATCTCTTTAGGTTAAGAACTTTAGTAGTACTTGCCCAGTTCGAGTTTACCTTCTCCTCAATTGGTAAGGAGACCCAAGTAAAACAAAAAGCAATTTCAAGATTTGTTATTTTATATATACTTTTTTCACATTCTTAATTTTAATAAGCATTTCTATTAAGCAAGGGACAGAACTAGATGATGATCTTAGAAAATTTTCAATTGAAGGAATAAAACTTTATCCATTTATTAAGAAAAACTCATTTTCCTGAATTCCTTTCCCAGTCTAGTCCTACCTAGTCTTTTATTTTAAATAGTGAAACGTCTATCTTCAAAATATACACATTTGAAAATGGTACTATTAAATGCATTCTAAAAGTTACAAGGAAGCACAAAATGATTTTTTTAATTTGTTTATTTCCAAAATTACAAAACTTTAGCTGCTATAAAATAAGAATTTTATAACCCAAACCCCAAAGTGATCCATTTAGTTTATGGAATTCAGTTTCACAAATTTATGGTGTAAGATTCAGGTTTCTAATTTCAATCTCTGGAAATTTATATCAGAATATCCATTACGTCTCTGAACAAAATTATTAATTTTTTAAAAAGCCAAATTCCAATTTCCTGCTTATGCCCAAAGGCAAGGGTCAATGCTCTCTAAAAATCTTAGGTTTTGTATTTTATGCTGCACTGCCAATTGTGGAGCACGTAATAAAACATTCAGATTTGTGAAAAGAACTTTGGCAGCTCTATTTGGTAGCTACAACTAAAACAATAAAAATAACATTCCAAAAGAATAAATCTCAGTGGTAAATCAATCATGTGGAGTGAGCTAACAATTTTGAGTCATCCAGTCAATACCCTTCCTCTCTGTCCCCCATGCAAAGGCCTCACTGGGCTTTCCCTTCCTTCCGTCCAGCTTAGAGAGAACGTTACAATTACAGTGGTGAGGCACAGAAACAACCAAGTGACCACAATTCAAGTATATATGGAAAGGAAATCTTATCTTGGGAAACAGTCCCTGCATCCGTATTGTGTTTTCTTATCACTATTATTTCCTTTCTGCCCTTCTCCAACCCTCAATCAACCCAATTTCGTATGAAAAACCTCTTTTGTGAATTCAAGATCCATTCAGAATAAAGTTAATATCCTAGGATCTTCTAACCAGTCCATAAAATGTTAAAAAAAAAATGCCAGAATTAAGGAAAAAAGTTACCTTTAAAAAACGAGGAAAGAGTAACAAAGAGTTGTTTTTGAACATATGGTTCAAAATATCACATTTACAAAAGTAATATGTAAACTACCCTTCAAAACTAGTCAGAAAACCTATTAAGACCTGACAAATGTTAACCTTTAAAAATGTTTCAGGGCTGGGTGAATAAAATAAATGCTGAAAGCTAATGTTACAGTAAGTGAAACCATTTTTTAGGAAAGGTAAAAGGGGAATGTACGGGTATATATGTTTGCAGCAGACTTAAGCAGCATTGCTAAATTAAAAGCAATTTATTTCTAGAGATTTCTCGTTAGATTGGTAAAACTCAACCTTTTAGAAAAAGCAAACTTTCCATGTATTCCTTTAAGTAAACTACAGTTCTTATAAACTAACTTCATAAACTTCATAACATTTTATCACCTTCTATTCATAAAAATGAATTTAATTTTCCCCTCAATCTCTGCTAAGAGTTCAGGTTTTTCACAAATTATCTTGTCATTTCAATCTGTATCAGACAGTGACAGACATTAATAAGCATCCTATAATTTACCACATTTTCCTTTCTCTCAAAATGAGTAAATAAAAGACTTAATTCAGACTCTCTTGAGCTTTTCCATAGGTCAGCGATAAAATTCTGAAAGTCTCACTAATTTGTCAGTAATAGGCAATAAGTTATACACCTATATAAATATTATAGTATTTTGATAGAGAATCTCTGATTTATTATATAAATCAATAAGTGAAAAATTAGGCATCACATTTCAAAAAATTAAGTCCAAAGAAGAAAACACTCTTCATGAAAATATAAATCAGGGCTATCTTTTAGAGAACAATCTGACAGTATCTGTCAAAATTTTAAGTGTATGCACCCTTACACTTGCAGCAATTCCAACTATCACTTTACCTGGTATACCTAGAAACATAGACACAACACACAAACACATATATATACACAGAGATATTTATCACCCAAGCATTATATAATAAGAGAAAAATGGAATGGGGGTAAAAGGTAAACAATGACTATAATAAAGTACTGTGGATCTAGGAGTCATTTTAATATTTTTCTTTATAGTCTTCAATATTGGGAGGAGTAAACTAATGACAACGTTGTCAAAGGGTAAAAAGAGATGGTATCAAAGGATTTTAACCTAGGAAAAAGCACAACATAATATATAGCAACAATGAAGTCAAGTGGATACAGTTTAACTAGTAGCGTGAGGCTCGAGAGGCTCGGCACTCTTAGCACAGTGCCAGCCACATAAACCAAGGGTGGCAGGTTCAAATCTAGCCCAGGCCAGCTAAACAACTGCAATCAAAAAATAGCCAGGCATTGTGGCGGGCACCTGTAGTCCCAGCCACTTGGGAGGCTCAGGCAAGTGAATCGTTAAATCCAAGAGTTAGAGGTTGCTGTGAGCTGTGATGCCACCGCACTCTACCAAGGGCGACATACTGAGACTCTGTCCCAAAAAAAATAAAAATAAAAAATAACTACAAGTGTAATATCTGTTTAATGTGTTAATTTATCAGACTTCTGTTTTTCTACACCTAATGAGAACTCAAATCTCCTAAAAGTTAGCCTCATATGAGCTAACTTAACATGGATTGATTTAAAAAATCCAACACAGATTAAGAAACTGACACAGAATTTTGCTAGCACGAACCACATAAGGCAAGAAATTATACAGGGAAAAATATCTTACCTTTAACTGTTTTTATAAATGCTTGCTTTTCTTTATTTGGATCTTTTTCATCTACTAAAATTCCATGGAAAATACGCCCAAAAGTACCTAAAAGAAAAGTAATAATTAATGAGACCATACAATAACCTTAATAAAATTACAGTACAAAACTTCCTAGCACAATATAACTTAAACAAACATAACAAGGGCATATGTGATCAACAATATTATGGTCTGTCTAGTCCTAAAGCAAAAGGATGCGAATCTTTGGTTTTGAATGACTGTTCAAAAGTTCTCTGAGACTATTAAATTTCTTAACTTGCTTTCAGAAACATCATATCTAAACCAGGCATATGAAAATTTTTCTGAATTATCCTAAGGAAACCAGGATAAAGCAGGGAGCACAGGAGTTCAATAATGGACTACTATGCCTCATCTCCGAATAATGACGAGAGGAGAAAAATAAACTCTCCTCCTTGCTGTTACAGAGCTTTAAAAAGCAGCTTCGAAGAAGGCCAAAGGGTGCCAAGTATTGAACTGAGATAGTCTGGGTTCCGGTCCTCCTACTGTGCACTCCTTAGCGATCTCAGAAAAGCCACGTAGCTTCTAGGGTCACTGTTAAAATGTGTTCCTGAAAACCTTTACGGTAAGAAGAGAAATTAGTTATGACCTAACTGAGCAGAAAGCAGTAGTTAGAAATGAACTATGAAAATCCATCCAAATTTTATTAGCAATTTTGGAACTGCTAATAAAAAGCTCCCTAATGAGGCTCGGCGCCTGTGGCTCAACGGGCTAAGGCACCAGCCACGTACACCTGAGCTGGCGGGTTCGAATCCAGCCCAAGCCCGCCAAACAACATGACGCTGCAACCAAAAAATGGCCATGCATTGTGGCGGGCGCCTGTAGTCCCAGCTACTTGGGAGGCAGAGGCAAGAGACTAGCTTGAGCCCAGGAATTGGAGGTTGCTTTGAGCTGTGATGCCACAGCACTCTACCCAGGGTGACAGCTTAAGGCTCTGTCTCAAAAAAGAAAAGAAAGACAGAAAGAAAAACAAAACCATAACAACAAGAGCAACAAAGACGCAGTCCTGGACCTAATGAAGCTTCAGTTGTGTATGTTGGGATGGAGAAAAAGAAAAGCTAAACAAGAGAACAGATAAATACAGGCATCCCTCACTATCCAGATGTTCATTATCTAAA
>CAUYON010165871.1:0-41669 GCA_963573935.1 Arctocebus calabarensis
CTGGCACCAGTGAGGTGAGGCATCCACCAAGATCAAGTCTCCTGGCACCAGTGAGGTGAGGCATCTACCAAGAACAAGTCTACTGGCACCAGTGAGGTGAAGCATCCACCAAGATCAAGTCTACAGGCACCAGTGAGGTGAGGCATCCACCAAGATCAAGTCTACTGGCACCAGGGAGGTGAGGCATCCACCAAGATCAAGTCTACTGGCACACCAGGGAGGTGAGGCATCTACCAAGATCAAGTCTCCTGGCACCAGTGAGGTGAGGCATCTACCAAGATCAAGTCTCCTGGCACCAGTGAGGTGAGGCATCTACCAAGAACAAGTCTACTGGTACCAGTGAGGTGAAGCATCCACCAAGATCAAGTCTCCTGGCACCAGTGAGGTGAGGCATCCACCAAGATCAAGTCTACTGGAACACCAGGAAGGTGAGGCATCTACCAAGATCAAGTCTACGGCACATTGAGCACAGGAAAGGTGCCAAGATGAGCTGGAATAATCGTGTGGGTCGCACTGAGGACAATCTTCAAAGCTAAGATGCCATTTTCAAATTTTATTTTATGTGCAGAGGAAGTATTTAAAAGGTTTTTGCACAAGGAGATACTTTTTCAAATTAGACATGAGGAATATTTATTTCATGATGGTGTGGAGAATAGTTTGAAGGAAAACTACAGTGTCAGAGAACAGGTTAGAAAACAGTGAGAAATAATGAGAAATCTGTCAAGGGTGGTGGAAATGAGAGCAGAAGTGAAGAGACAGATTCAAGAGCTGCTGCAATGGTGGAACTGATAAGACTTGACAAGTGCTTGAAAATAAAATACAAATCTATTGGGGAGTCAAGGTGACCTTGAACATCATTGAAAGAAATAACTGAGTCGTAGGAAGATTCAGCTTTGTAGAATGAGACAAAGGCAGTAAGATTGCTTTCGGAAACCTCTTCCAATATGTGTTCCACTAGACAAATATATTTTCCCCTCTCATTTTTACATTATATTTGCATAGTCACTTTAATAGTACTGTTTATTAAGTGATGAAACAATTCAGCCTTGTGACCTGAGTGATAAAAAGAAACGTAAGACATCACCTTTGCCCTCATGGAAATAATAAAATTTTGAGGGACTTAGGACACCAGAAGTATGATCTCCAGGCCCTTTGCGGGGGATATTGGGAGCATTCTTGCTACTCTATAGTCATCTAATTAAATGTTTAATAACATGGTAGGTGGTGAATGCTAAGTATGAAGTGAGTGATTTAGATCCATACCAGAGAAATTTGTAAGTATGAAGTTCATTTTCCTAATTTGGTTAAGAAAGAACTCAGATGAAGGCACTATTGTACAATAGAAAAACAGAGTGTCTATGTTCAAGGAATTGTACAAGTAAGAACAGAGACACACTGTAAATAAGCAAATGCAAAAAATAGTTCAGAAGTAGAGAGAATCAGAAGACCGGGTTGATGGTGGTCACGTCAGGACAAAAAAAGGAACACCACAATGTTTTCCTTTTTCTGGTTTTTGGTTGTTGTTGTTTTTTTTTTAATTGTCTCTCACCCACTTAAACCTGGTTAAATAGTGCTAATGCACATTATAGAAAACACAAGGGAATGAGTTCAATTTTTCCCACTACAGATTAATTTGTATTCATTCAAATAGTCGTTTACTCTAAGGTGAACACAGCTGCTTTGTGAGTGCTCGGTTTTAATTTAGTGCAGCAATTTTACTGATAAGTTAATAACTCCCATTCCTTAGCTGGCTCCAATCACAAGTCACCCTATTTTTATTTTATTCCTTACGCCCTTCTCCATGTCCTATTCAACCTTTATTTACATCCGCACCTGTCACCCCAAACCTGAGCTACTTGATTTCAGGGACCGTGGTGGTGGGGTGTGTGCTGCTGTTTGCGCCCCTCTCTCTGTAACCAGCATTATGCTTTGTGCATAGATACACAAAAGTCTTTTTCCCTTTTGATGATGAAACTACTTGGCACTTAGAGGCATGTGGTGCTGATATTTAAGATAGATTGGCTCATTCTGTTCAAGTACCACATAACCATTCATACACCATTGAGTTTAGTACTATTAAAGGATAATTTCCCTTCTAGGAATTGTGCCTTGTTGCAGACACATTTTACGTACACAGTCTTTTTTTTTATTATCACTAGACAGGTAAAGAGTTTAAAATAAAATGTTTCTTCAAATGTGCAGCTATATACATAGAATTCATTTGAAAATGCTTGCACATTCAAAGAAAAATATAAAAGTATTCTTGCTGGGCATGTCTGCACCAAAACTACCCAGAAATCACATGGCCTTTTAAACACAAAAATATTGACATTTAGTTTCTGAGCTGTGTTATCTACCCAAATGACTGGAAAAGCTGTCACTCCTTCTAGTCTACTTCAGTGTAATAAAACTAATGGAATTAATCAAAAGCCCTATTTTGCTGAGTTTTACAAGTTTGGGCCCATTAGGATATCTCCCATTTGTTTTATTTTATTCAATCTAGTGTTTTTACTACTGCTTTTAATTCACACATTTCTTGATAACCGGTAACAGGGTTTTTGTGTTTCATTTTATAAAATTGAACACTTGATAGCTTCTCAGATCTGAATTATGTAACATTAGATAATCTGAGCCTATAAACTAATAATATATTGTACACATTATGTAGAACTTTACAGCTCACAAATTACTTTCACATAAATAATCTCATTTGACTCTTACCATAGCCACATGCCTAGGTATTACTATTTTAATGTCATTTTAATAAATGCAAATTTGAGAGCTAAAGAAACTAAGAGACTTACCTGCAATTTATATGTGCGTAGGTAATACGTGAAGACTCAGAATTAGAATAGAGAAGGATTTGGATTTCTTAATCATTACTCTTAATATTCAGAAAACAAATGCACCATGCTATAGCCGAATAGAATGTGTGTACATATTTATGCTGAATAATAATTGTTTTTCTGCATTTACACATACCAGGCCCCTTCACAATACTTAACATATATTAGCTCATAATCCTTGCGACAACTCTTAGAAGTTTATATATAAGGAAACTAAGGCTCTATGAAAGTAACTAACTTTCTGAAGAAAATAAATCCAGTAAATAGCCGGGCAAAGCAGCTCACACCTATAATTCCAGCACTTGGGAGGCCGAGATGGGTAGATTGCCTGAGCTCACAAGATTTGAAACCAGCCTGAGCCAGAACCACAGCAAGACCTCGGGGCGGACTCCTGAAGTCTCAGTACTTGGAAGCTGAGGCAAGAGAATCACTTACACCCAAGAGTTGGAGGTTGCTGTGAGCTATGACGCCACAGCACCCTACCAAGGGTGACAAAGTGAGACTATGTCTCAAAAAAAAAAAATCTAGTAAATATTCATATTAGGATGTGAACCCAGACAGTCTGCAGTTTGCTGCCTTAAGCATATTCTACCTGCTAGTGATTTAACAATAATAGGTTAAATTTAACAGGCATAAGCTGATAGTGTCATTTAGGACAACACTTTTTCCCAGTGAACTTACAGAGAGTTACTCTTGACCTTTGAAATTTTGTGAGGTACTTTAATGGAAGTCACACTCATTTCCTTGTTCTAAGAGGTAATTTCTATTCATGATAACCTTGTAGTGTTTTAATATTTAATTAGAATTTTACAGTTTGGAAATCTCTTTCTATGTGTTAGATCACTTGGAATTACAGGCCTTTATAACATAAAAGAAATTAGAGACCAACCCCAAAATATTAATCAATAAAGACCAACATGGCCTTGCTCACTTGGAGGAGCTGAACCAGGCTCAAACCCAGATCACCCAAGTTTGTTCGCATGATGATCAAAAAAAAGTCAGCGCAATAGATAAGTATCATGTACGTGAGTGTGTGTGAGTGTGTACAGGTGCACTGACCAGTCTTTAAAAAATAATTTAGAAGAGACCAGCCCTCAGTAGATAGTTTACAAGTCTCTTAGATAAGATGCACTTTCCGCTAAAAAAATGCTCAATGGAATTTTCTTAGTTATTGTGTTCAAACCCTTATACTCTACATTTAGTAAATTTCACCTGCACCCTTAGAAAATGCCATGAAGCTTAAGTTAACCAGTTCGGTGAAAATATTTCAGACTGTATATGGAACCAGCACATTGTACCCCATGATTGCATTATTGTACACAGCTATGATTTAATTAAAAAAAAATGCTCAATGGAGCATTCCTGGGTAGATCTGTTAGTCTATTTCATGACAAATGGCCCAAGAAAAAATTGATTAACTGTTCCTGTATTTGGAATTTTCTAGGTATACGTATTTATCTAACACTTTTAAGTAATTAACTCTTTTGTAAAGAAATCTTAGATATGTGTGAGATTTGCTTATTCACTGATCTGGGAATTTTATACTTTAATATCTGAGCTCTTTTATCTTTTGTCTTTTGGATTAATATGAGGCTACAAACCATTAGGTTACAACGTTTGCATTTCAGATACGGTCACAGTTGTAGCTGTGCCGCTCACCCAAAGGGTGCACCATATACCCTTACACTGTACCCATTAGATGTACCCCATATACCAAGGGTGCCAACACGCCAATCCTCCTCCTTCTCCCTCTCCCCTCAGTTTGAATTAAATTGAATTTTTCTCCTGTGTGGGCATGTATTACTTCATCTGCTGGATTCATATTAGTATTGAATACATTGGATAATTGCTTTGCCATTTTTTGTGATACTTTACTAAAGAAAATGCTCACCCATTCTATCCAGGTTAATATAAAAGATGTAAAGTCTCCATGTTTTTGTGGTTGAATAGTATTCCATGGTAGACATTTACCACAGTTTATTAATACATTCATGGGTTGATGGCACTTGAGTTGATTCTACATTGTAAACTGACCTGCAGTAAACAATCTAGTACAAATGTCAGTATGATGAAAGGATGTTTTTTTCTTCTGGGTAGATACCTAGCAATGGGCTTGTGGGATCAAATGGGAGGTCTAGCTTGTGTTCTTTGAGGATTCTCCATGCTTTTTTCCATGGCGGCCGTATTAGTTTGCAGTCCCACTAGCAGTGTGAAAGTGTTCCCTTCTCTCCACATCCACCCTGCAGCTTTGGGACTTTGTGATGTGGATCATTCTCAGTGGGGCTAGGTGATACCTCAGGGTGGTTTTGATTTGCATTTCTCTGATGATTAGGGATGATGACCATATTTTCATATGTTTGTTGGTCATTCGTCTGTCCTCTCCAAAGATGGTTCTGTTCATGTCTCTTTCCCAGTGATAGATGGATTTTTTTGCTCTTTTTTTGTTGTAATTTGAGTACTCTGTAGCCTCTAGTTATCAACCCTTTGTCAGATTTGTGAAATGCAAATATCTTTTCCCATTCTGAAGGTTGTCTATTTGCTTTAATTGTTGTGTCCTTAGCTGTTGCAAGTCATGAGCTCTTTATGTGATGAAAGAAAGCAAAGCTGCTGAGACCACCAGAACACATTTATTTTCTTTTTCTTTTCTTTCTTTTTCTTTCTTTTTTTTTTTGTCACCCTCGGTAGAGTGCCGCGGTATCACAGCAAGCTCCAACTCCTGGGCTTAAGTGATTCTCTTGCCTTAGCCTTCCAAGTAGCTGGGACTAAAGGCGCCCACCACAACGCCCGGCTATTTTTTGTTGCAGTTGCCCCTGCTGTTTTAGCTGACTGGGGCCAGGTTCGAACCCACCAACCTTAGAATATGGGGCCAACGCCCTACCCACTGAGCCACAGGTGCCACCCTACATTTTCTTTTTTATGTTACATCTGATTAGTGCTCTGATTCATGGGGCAAAATGCTTTCAGGAGATCATTCAGGTATTCAATTCTATTACTAGTTGAAGAGACAGGGAACTTTCTAATAGTCATGCTGTTCCCATATACTCAAGACTTGGTGGTATTTAAATTATCACACACATGGAGCTTGAGGCACTTCAAGTGGCTTTGGGCCACTGATGGAATAATGTAAAATTAAAGTTTTAAATTATCCCTGGAAGCTTATTATTAGCAGGCATCTACAAGAAAGCTAGGCAATTAGAGTAAATCATTATTTCCTCTGAATTAAATTATTTTATCAATTTCACATATAAAAAACAGACAAATCAATTTAAGTTGTATCTTACTCCCAATTTAGCTCCACTAAGTTATCAATAACACTTTAAACTCCACTTAATCAGGTAACAAAAGATACTAGCATAAATGAAAAGGAGACTTGTAATCATCCCTAATAGTTTATATGAAAAATGTTAATGTTTATTTAATGTTTTAATGTTTATTTAATGTTAATGTTTTAATGTTATTATTAACATTAAAAAATGTAGACAGAATAAATCTCATCATTCTTCATTAAGTCATAATACAAACCTCTGAATCTATTTGGTCCAGTTGGGAGTCCACCTTGCCTAAGCATAGCATATTAAATAAGAGTAATAAGATGTAAAAAATGTATATATTTATTAATTCTCATTAATGTGTGTAATTATGGTAAGTTTGGTTTATTAAAAAAACCCTTAAAATGATAGTAAATTCAGATTCTTACCCCCTTTTCTTCATAGTTCTTAAAGCCTACAAAGAGAGATTCTAAATTATCTCATACTATTAAACAATAACTGTAAAATACACTGAACAGGCTAAATTTCTGGTCAGGCTGTTATGCATCTCATTTGTTATTAGGGATGAGAAGGGAAGGAAGGGATATAGATGACAAAAAGTGATAACGAAAATGGAGAAAGAATTGAAAAAAAATTTTCAAAGCTCACCTAAGAAATCCCATTAGGACACGTCTGGTGTGGAATGCATCTTAGCCTGTCTTTGCAGAAAATTATAGGGGTCCTTGGCCGTACACATTCAATCTTTCTCTCTGCATCTTTTTCTCCTCACACAGTTGGAGTTAGAGTGAGCCTGTGAGATTTATTGGAACAAAGCGATCATCTGTATTTGTGTGTCCTCCAGAAGTTAATACTATGGCTGGCATTTAGTGGGTGCTCAATACAAAATTCTTGGCTGAAGTCATTGACACCTTCCTTAAAGAAGTCTTCTTGGATCTTTCATCTTTCACTACAAGTGTAATTCCTTTCTAGCACACATAAATTGCATTCTGTTGTACTTTGAAGTGTCTGCATTCATGTGTGGTTTTTGCAGGGTGGCTTTAATTTTCTTCAATAAATTGTAATCTCATTGTACATAATAACTATCTACAACTTAGCTAGCAAACATATGGAGCTTCTGTGACTCTGTATCCTCCCTGGAAAGTGTCATTAAGCATTTTTCTCTCCCAGTCAATAGAAGCAGATTTAAGCACCTGCTCTGGTGGTGTCTAGCGCCCTTTGCTGTATCTGTCTTTCACTTCAGTGCTGTTACTTTCTGTCTAGCTATCTCTGTAAAAGGCTCTGTGCCCCTGCCTATAGGCAGGAAATAGTTTTTTTCATCATTTATTTATCCTTATTTGCAGTTTAATCCTTTAATCATTATTGGGAGTGAAAATCATAGATTGACAGAAAAAGTAAAAAAAAAAAAGCATTTATTTATATCCTATATTGTTTTAGGGTGGTGAGCTTCATGCTCTCTTGGGATCACATTCATCTGTAAGGACAATTAGTTAAAGAGATGCTGCAACTCCTCACATCCTCCACCTACATTTGCTTACACACACACAGACCCTTCAGAACACAGAAATAAAATCTCTAGCGATGAGCGTGATATATGTGCCCTTAAAAAAATCTCACTGATACACCTTGATATACTCTCATTGTTGAGAATAACTATACCTTTCATATGGTATCTTATTTAATATCAAAATAACCCTATGGGGAAAGCAGTCCTACGTCCCCTTTGTGGATGAGCAAATTAAGGCTGAGGGGCGCTAAGGACCTTGCTCAAGGTCACAATGCCAGTGTCTGCTGGACAGCCAGATTTTGAATCAAAGTCAGCAGGATTCCAAGTCTATTTCTTTTCTTTCTTTCTTTTTTTTTTTTTTTTTGGTATTGCTGTCACAAAAATCTAGTGCCACTAAAAACACTCTTTCAAGTAACATTCCTCTAGTCAATATACGAGATGGCTATTGGCCAGGGTGGGTTTATGATTCAGGGACTCAGAAAGAAAGAGAGGCACATGCAATTGGGTCATTGCAGGAAATTTAATATTGACAGTTTACAACAGGGAAAGCAGAATGGACAATAGTCATGGGTAAAGCCTGCAGGCTAAGAGAGGGTGTCGGAAGAGTGAAGGAGGAAAGGGAAGGAAGAGGGGGATGAAAGGAGCTGTCTGAAAGGGACAGGGCCTTGTTCCTGGGACACGGCCGGGTCACAGGCATCCCGGGGGTGGGGGGTGGGGCAAGAGCATTATCTTTGCCAATGGCTGAATCCAACTGAAGGCAGAAAGCAAGGGAGCTTAGACATAGTCCAAACCCATCAGCCATTCAGGACAGAGAATGGATCGGGGCAAGTGTAGCACACTGCTTGCCGTCCATCTTTTCCACGTGACCCCTAAGCCTCACTCCCATTCTCCCTGAGTGCAAAGAAAAATTCCAGAGGCTGAACACACGCGCACACACACACACACACAATGGACTTTTTTTTAATCTAATGTTAAGAATACTTCCAAAATGCATAAATGCACTTTCTTACTAAACAATTACAGGCATCAGCATTTGTTCTACTTTTACTGTGTTGCAGCCAAAGGAGAGTTGAACTATTGGTTATGACTTTCGCTCACATAAGTACATATACTTTAAATTTTTCATTGTTTTTTTAGGGGTGGGAGGTCAGGCTCTATGCTTTACATTTTAGGTATGCAATTCTCTGTTTTCACAAATGTATTCAATCCTATAACCAACACTACAATCAACATATAGAATATTTCAATTATTCCAAAAAAGTTGTAAAGCTATTTAAAATCTTTAATTATACTCAAGTAAATATTTGGTATCAACTTTTTTTGGGGGGGTATCAAACTTTAAATAGGAAAATCAGTATATTGCACATAGGAACAAAAATATTTTTGGTGGTTTGTTACCTCACCCTTCTGGGTACTATAAACTACCCAAGGTGGTTATTAACTCATTTCATATACATTAGACTAAACAATGGCTCCTTATTTGGCTGCATAATGAAATCATTTGAATCTATTAAATGACCTGATGCCAAGAGGCAGACCATTAAATCAGGATGTCTGAGGTTGCTTCCATGGTACCAATAATCTTAGGCTTTCTAGGTGATCCCAGTAGGCAGCCAAGGTTGAGACTCTCAGAATTAGAACAGTTGCTCTCAACTCTGGCTAGAAAGTAGAAACCCCTTGGGAAATTGCTTAAAAATTGTGTAAAAATATTAATGCATTCCCCCCAATTCTGTTTTATACAACTTATTCATAAAAGGTGACTATAAAGAAAAAAATAAAATTTAGATAACATAGATCTCTGAATGATTGAGCTCCACTTAAGCAAAATTTTATTATGGGTTCTGGTGTGTGGTAGTGTTCTATAAATGTTAAATGGAAATCCTAATCCCATAGTGGAATCCAAGAGAGTAAAATATTCTCCTTCTTGGAAATAAACTGTATATTTGAAATAATTATCTTGGCAAGCTATCACTTTCTGAAAATTGTCTTCCTAGGTAATTTACCTCAAATGACAAGCCTTACATTTTAAGAGAATACTATATTTTAACTGTATTTCCACACTATAATATTAGGCCCGTCTGTATCTCGTAATGCTTTCATAATTCTCTCCAAGGAAGTAGACAGGGAAAGAGGATTAAGAGACTAAGGATAAGAGTTAAACCAACCTCCATTTAGAAGTGTAAATGATGCTCTCGCAGCTCTAGGCCAGGAGAACACTGCTATTTTACAAAAGAGCAATGGTACCTTCTTTTACAAAGGCAAAATATATACAGAAAGGACGCCTAGTGAAGTGGCTAGAACATAAATGAACTAAGTGTCTAATGAAACAGAGGACTAGCAAAACATTTACATATGTATTATTCAGATTTCAGGAGCCAGTAACTAAAATAACAAAAATCTCCTTCATGGTATAAAGCTATTGATGTTTTATTATGGCAAAAATTCTCATTAAGCAAACCTCTTGAACTTCATTGTTATAAATAATTAATCACCCTGATGCATGTTTCAGTGTATTCTAAAGGTCTTCGATATTGTATTTAACTCCTCAAACCTCAAACATAGATGCAGCAACACCGTGTTTGTTAAAATTAATATTCTGAATTTAAAATAGAAGAGTTAGAGTTTATTTAACTGGACTTTCCCATTTCTTATTCAACTGCTCTACTTCTTTTCTCTTCTCTTTTTTAGGACCATCTCAGAAAGTGGTGTCACCGAAACAAGAACATGAAGACAGGAAACAGGACAAAGTCACGGATAAAGGAAGCGAGAGTGGGACTTCCTGCAACGAGCTCTCCACCTCCAGCTGTGACAGCCACTCGGAAGCCAGCACTCCCCAGGACAACCCGCCCAGCGCCCAGCAGGCGCCCGCTGTCCAGCCCAGCACCCTGACTTTGGATCGCCCCTCCAAGAAAGCGCAGGTGCAGTGGATGCCCCCAGCAGACAAACGCAGAAACAGTGAACTCTTTCAGACACTCATCAGCAAGTCCCGGGAAACAAACCTTTCCAAAAAGAAAGTCTGCGAGAAGCTAAGTGTGGAAGAAGAAATGAAAAAGTGTATTCAGGATTTTAAAAAAATCCACATTCCAGATTATTTTCCAGAGCGCAAACGCCAGTGGCAGTCTGAACTGTTGCAGAAGTACGGGTTATAGTGACGGTCGCGCCCTGCAGCGCTCTTGACACTCCATGTTCACTGCAGCGCCACCACCTGGCCGCAGCCCAAAAATGGTCCATTGTGATTCTTGCCGCTCTTCCTTTTTGTGAACGGTGGATGTGGGACAATATTCTCTTTCTTTCCTTCTTTCTTTCTTTTGTTGTTGTTTTTAGAAACATGATTTTTACAAAAGGGGGAAATAAAATCAATAAATGTTAAGTCAAAATGGCCTATCTGATTCAAACCATTTTGCAAGGCTGAAAGTGAAATGTGCATGATCAAGAAGCTTAGAATCTTGATTTTTTGAACTGTGGTCAACTGAACTTTTTTTTTTTCATGTATCAACTCACCAAAAACAAACCCTCCAATCGCATCAACTAAAATGACAATGTGGATGAAGGAACATCAAGTAAAATTTTAGGTGATGGTTTTAGGATCCAAATCTAAAACTGTCTACATGTTAACGTAATAAAACAACTATTATTTTTGCATGAGCACAATGTTACAAATAACTCACAAGAAATAGGGAAGATCTGTTTGCTGCTTGGAAAGAAAAAAATACAAAAAATAAACCAAAAAAAAAAAGTTTTAGGTAAAGCCTATAAATGTAAACTGTCTAGGAGACTGAATTTCCTTTGTTCTGGATCTGTGACTTTTCTGTATATGTGTACGGTGTTGATGTATGTTAAGATGGTGTAAATATGCCTTATACTGTTGTGTTATGGCACCAACATTCATCTATTAATGCTAGCTATGATTATTTCTGCAAAATTAGTCTTTTACATCAGGCTGTGAAGATTGGATAATGACGTTCTCAAAGATCCTATTATCATGTTAATCAAAATAATTGAGGGTAATGGTAAAGAGCTTTATGTATTTATTAAAAAAAGAAAATGTATTTGAATTCCTTAATTTCCATTGACTCTTCTTTAAAAATATTCAGTTGTTAAATTGTCTCCAGTGATCTTTTCAGACTTAATGTGGACAAGTTTAAACATAATTCAAAACAGAGACAGAGTAAGGTCCTTGCTACTGATTAATAAACCCTTAGCCCACAACAGAAAATGACTTTATCTGGCAATACACTAAAATTTTATTTTGGCTGACAACCAGATTGAAGGCCTTTCCAGGAACAATTGGGAAGTGACCTCTTACAAATCAAGACACAAAAGTGTCTACTGCAAGCTAAAAGGTCAACCTTTATAAAAAGTGATTTCTTCCCGGTCGTATATGTGGGAACAAGCTTTCCTGTGTCATAAGCCCCACAATTTTGCCTCTCCATCTCCACAGAAAGAAATATACCATATAATTTTTTCTAAAGGATGGGCTGAGAGAGGGGAAAAATATTTTCAAGAATTACAAACTTCAGTCTGCTCAGTGGCTAGTTGCAAAGGAAGTTGGGTAGCATCTGTGATATCTTTTATTTCTTAATATAATAGAAAAAGGTAAGCAACATCAGTTTAAAATTAAGAAAAAACCTATGTTTATTTTGGATATATTTTTCACTGTATCGTTATGTAAAAAAAAAAAAAAATCACCTATAGTGGACTAGTAAAGTAAACCAAGATATAAATTTTACCTTGAATTATCAGGTAGGCTTCAGGAAAAAAGTCGTTCTCATACTCTGCATTTCATTTGGGGAAGCTTGGGAGTCCCCGTGTAGTCGATTTGCTGCAGCACACTGGCGAGTGGGCCTCCCCGTGGCATAAGGCGCAGCGGTAAAGAGCAAGAGGTGGATGTTAAAAGCATCTTGCACCTGCTTTCTTCTCCCAACACAGAAGTTCAAATCCAATTGAACGGAAAGAGTTTGATAACTGAGGACTATTTCAGATCATCCTATCTCTACACCCTTAAGCAAGTATCTCTCCTTAAAGTCCTTCTTAATAAATTAGAATCTATGTCCTGAACCAGGATCCATTTCAACAACAGTCTAGCGAGAATTACACCAAGAATTTGTCTCAAAGATCAACAACATATTTAAGAAGCACAAATTACTCCTTGATTCTTTTGGAAGGAATCTCACAGTCTGATTCTCTGAAATCATCGTGCTCTCCTACATAGGCTCGACGCTGCCTGGCTGTAATTGGGATTACAAAGGTATCAAGGTTGGCAGCTAGAACAAAGACTCTCCCTTGAAGGAAAAGATGACAAAAACCTTTAAGGGTAGTTTGGGCTAATATTGGTATATAAAACTCCCTTTCCAAAGATTCCGAAGATAAAATCAGATGGTCAACACAAGTCAAAAGACTGGAATCAGGCCTCCAGTTGAGTATTTATTCTCCCCCCAACGTTTACCTTTCATTTGGAATACAGCAGGCACTCAGTTTGTGACCTGATGTGGTTCTGTTGCTAGTTCAAATTGAAACATTGAGTATGAAAATGAGAAAAGGAAATAAAATTCAATTGTGAAATTTTTGATCCTAGAAAAATGTAGACATATTTTTCCTATTCTTTCTACTAAATACAATTAAAAATTCTAGACATTATATATAAGCAGACTTAAGAAAACTCTAAAAGAGTGAAAGAAGGAAGGCTGGCTGGCTAAAGTATATAGGGTGGTGAGTTTCCTAGTTTTTCTGGGTTTTTTTTTGTTATTTTGTTTGTTTTGCCTCATACCCAGTAAATTTGGAGGAAATTAAACTGGTAACTCAAAGACACCTACAGGTGCAGACAAAATAAGCCTCAACAAAACTCTGCTCTCTCAAGTCAAAGGACTCAAAGAAATAGCAAGACAGAAGACTTTTATATATAAACTTTTAAGGCTGGGCATAATGGCTCATGACTGTAATCTCAGTGATTTGGGGGGCTAACATGGGACTATCACATGAGGTCAAAGATTTTTTTTTTTTTTTTGGCCGGGGATGTGTTTGAACCTGCCACCTCCAGCATAGGGGGCCGGTGCCCACTACTTTGAGCCACAGGCGCCACCATGAGGTCAAGAATTTGAGAGCAACCTAAACAACATGAGATTCTATCTCTGAAAACAAACAAACAAACAGCTATAAATACACACACACACACACACACATACATATATAAAAGCTGAGAGTGGTGGTGGATGCATGTAGTTCCGGCTACTTAGAAGGCTGCTGCAGAAGGAAATCTTGAGCCCAGGACTTCCCACAATAAGCTACTTTTAGATAATAGCTGCCCTGCTTTTTTTGAGGGAAGGTGGATAAAATTGTACCAGTCATTTTAAGGTTCCCGATTAATCATAGACTAAAATTCAAACACTTCATATGATATGTTATAGACCCCAACAAAGTGGTGAAGGTCTAATAGGGTGGTGAGTTTCCTGGGTTTTCTTTTTAAGGCTTCCAACTATTCATTGAATAAAATTCACACTTCATTTGACACGTTACAGACCCCAAACAAAGTTGCCCCGTGCCCTTTTGCCTTTATTGGGCAACAGAATATTCCAAAATATAATTGCTTAAAAAAGCAACCGTCTATCAGTTTGGAACTCTGAGATTGGCATTTTGCAGCTGGGCTGTTCTTCCACTGGTGACTCCTGGGCTTACTTCTCTGGAAAATCATAGTAAGTTGGCAGAAGCTGAATAATCAATAATGGCTTGACTCCGTGTCTCCCCACTGCCAGGGTCAGCCAGAGTGCCTCAGTCTTCTGTGCACCTGCTCAGTCGCCCAGCCCAGATTGTATTCACATTGTGGTGGTGATGCAAAGAATGTTCAAGGCCTCTGAAGGCATAGAGCAAACTCAGACATCACTCTCCCTGCATTCTATTTAAGATGATGAACGCAAGTCATTTCAAATTTAAGAGGTATAGAGCCATGCTGTAGTTCTTCCTAGAAGAGCACGAAAGAATCTTTGACCATTTGCAATCTACTGTAGTTCCAACCCGCCCTTCCCAGATACACCTCCAGAAGACACTTTTACACACCAATTGCTGGCAATTTGCTAATGACTCTACCTGTGCCCTAAAAATAGCACCATCCCCATCCTCTCAAAACCCAAAGGTATACAAACTTGTTCATCCACCTTTTAAAATCTTACCAATACGATATGCTTTAATTCAAATGACTCCTTCTCTTCAAAGCTTTCATTAATTCCTCAGGGCAGAGTTAGCTATTAATCTTTCCATCCTCAGATATCACAGATCACTTTTAAAACATCCTTGTCGTACATATCATTCACATTTCATGATACATAAGAATAAAGATATACATTTGCCTTTTTCCTTAGATTGCAAGATGTTTACCATAGATTCATATCTTAGTTTTCTTTGAATGGGAGAAATAATCAATAGATGGTGCCTGGCACACAGTGGCTATAATGATTTTGACAAATTAATAAACATCCTTTTCAGTGCAAGAATCTCATCAACAGTCCTTGATAGATATTCCTCCTATCTCCTGAGACTTGCTAAAAGCCATTTTACGTGTAAGTGATTTCAGGCTAAATCCCACTCATTGATCCCACATTGCTGGTCCCTCAGTGAGAGATTACTCAAATGGGTATTTTAAAGATATTTCATGGCTTGTTCCATGGTGGATGGGTATGATTTGGGCATTTCCTGCTTAAGACGCAGTGACTGGGCCTGAAAGTCATCTCTCCTCTCCTACAGTGTTTAATTATTGTTTGGCATACAGTAAATGTAACTTATGCCCCAGTATATTAGTAATTTTTTAGTTTAGTTTAAACTAAACTAGGCAGAATTCATGAAAGAATAGTTGCATTTATTTTTTTTAAAGATACAATTCGAAAGAGTTTTCTATAAAACCCTTAAGCATCAAGTCTATTTTCTCCGCATGCACCCTTTCCATTCCCTGTTACTAAGAACAGTTACTTTGGATCCTGACAAATCCAAACAAAGGCTTTACACTCTTGCAGGGTTGGAAGGATCTTAAGAATAACATACATTTTCACTATAAATGATTCAGGGTAATCTATGCCTATTTCTCTGGTGCCTCCTGTGCTCTAGCTACTTTGCCAGATATATCAAAGATACAGCAATAATAAAGATGCCTGTGAGTTTATAGATTTAATTTCGACCGTAAGATGTGTGCACAATGACTATGATGCAGGGGAAGCGAGGGGTTGGCAGTAATAAAAGCACAAATATTGCTACATGGATTTAGAGGAAAAGACAGCTTTATGGTGAAAATGGAATGAGAGCTGGGACTTGAAAGAGAGAGGATTTAGATTTGTGGATATAAGGATGTTGAAAAGAGGACCGTGCACAGGAGAAAACAAGTCTATAAGTTTACACAGGTAAGAGAACCGCAGCTGATGAAGATATTCCAGAAAAATAATCACGAAATATTATTGAACCTATTTTGAATACCAAGATGTAATAAATATGCATATTTTTTATGTTGAAGAATGTATTAATTCTATTTCAGTAATAATCTTCATATTCAAGATTATGTTTCCAGGAGTAAATTTTTTTGTATACTATTTATTCTCTTTTTCTCTAGTTCCACTTGCAGCATCAGGGTGCTAAGAAAGAGGTTAATGAACTTGCCTTTAAAAAGCTTTTAAGAAGACTAAACAGAAACTGATTGATTAACATTAATGAAAAGAAACAAGTGTATTAGAACTTAGGCCTTTGAAATAATATTTTTTGGGGGACGTATCTGAAAACTGACGCTGTTTGAACTGCCAGTGTGTGGTGATAATAAGCAGCATATTAATTTATAGTCAGTTTTATTGACATTTTAACATTATCTACCTTTGCTGCCTGTATCTAGGGCAGATTTGTCCCATCAGCTGCTTAATACATTGCAATTCGAAGCAGAAAACAGACAATTATGGTAGAATTTAACCAGTGCTAAGGTAGAAGCACATGAAAGGACTGTCTTGACTACAACTGCAAGTTCATACACCTGCAAGTTCATACCGTCATCATTTCCACTTCAGCTGTAGCGTAACAACTACAATGGTCTCTGCCTTCAATCTTTCCTTCCAGTCCACCCTTCCTACTGCTAGCAATGTGATATTCCTACAACAAAAATTATTCCCACATCATTATCTTGCTTAAATCTCCTCATTTCACTGTCTATTAAGGGAAAAAAACTCACGAACAACTATATAACTAATAAAGTCCTCTATTTCCTGCCTCTTCACTTTCTCCAGGCTTATCACCATGTACACACACACACACACACACGCACACGCACACCCCTTTTTTCTAGGTATTTCTAAGTACTTGCAATTCCCAAGTAGAATCTGCTGCTCCTTTCTTTGTGCTCACCAATATAATATTTATTATGACAGGCACTGAATTTCCTAACACATGTGCATGTTTTCCTGCACCTCCCCTAACTAAAGACAAGAAATTTGCAAGCTGAGTCTTTACCTAACCTATGTAGCAATATAGAACAGAGAATGAGGATGGATAAAGCACAGTACACATCCCATTCCTACATTTTTTTTCTCTTTCTCAGCTTCTTATTCAAGGCAGAAAAAGTAATAGAAATAGAATTTCACCACTTTGCAAACCCTAACGAAATAAAGGATTTAAGTAATAGCCACCCACGGCAGCAAAACTTAGTATCTGAAAGAATAAGGGAAAACTCTATGATGGGTGGGTCACACTGACAGCATCTAATCTTACTGACGAATCTTAATGTCTTACATAGGGAGACAGTGATAAATGTGTGCCTCCTGATGTGAGGAACTATCTCGTAGTACCACCTATGATGTGTTTTTGCAAAAATGTTAGAGCCGAATCTGATCTAACTCTAGGTCTCTAGATCTAACTGCCAATTTGCTGGGAAAACATGGAATAAAGAAACTTCTGAAATGACAACAAAATGAGGCAGTCAGTAATTTCTAGAAGGATGGGGATTCTATGTGTCAAATTACCTGTTCTCTTCCACAGTAAAAAGGCAAGGGAAAAACAGGGAAGAGGATCTGTAGTCAAAGGATTTGTCCTTCTGTGTTACTTGGAAAGTTTGTTTTAATGTCAATTCTAATCAAACCAATGATAAAATCATCATCATCAAGAAACCTATTCATCTTAAGTGAATGTTTAATGAGAATAATGAATTTTTATTTTCTAACAATGATATTGTAGATATGTTGAAAAAAAGTGTCCCTAAGAAACTCTATGAAGAATTCATGGATAAAAGAGATAACCTATCCAAGTTTACCTTTAAAATAACACCTGGGGAGGAGTCTTGTGTTTAACCAGATGAAGGAATGTTTCCCATGTTGACAATTATCAAAGCAAGTCGGTGACACTCATGGTTTCTTTCTACTTTTGTGTGTGTTTGAAGAAACTAATAATAAAAAAGTAAGCACTTTTTAAAAGGACTTTGAAAATTGGAAGAATGCTGACCTAAGGAATATCGTAAGAATTTGGGGTAAAGTTGAAGAAGTTGAGAGCATTTTTGAGGTTAGTAAACATTGATATCAATGTATCCTATTGAATAGATTATTGGAGTAGGGCGGGAATGTGGGATGGGAGCACAGAGAGTGTATATAAAAACAATGATCTATGTGCTCTTTTTTTATCTATTAGTGGAATAAGAATAACAGAGGGTTAAGAGATGTAAGGGTATGGGAAAGTTATCAGGTAACTTATGGACCTTGCAACCTCTACTACATTTTAAGAAAAGAAGTAAATAATGCAATATATTGGAGATGGGTAATGGAGTTGATACATGAAATCAAAACATGATCTTGGAGAAAGTAGTTGGATATGAAATTTGGAAGGTAATTGTGGTCAGAAAAAGGGATTCTTGTATTTGGTGATTTCAATAGTTGATGCTTTGAAGGGTATCCAAAAGGGACAAAATCACTCGACTCTACTTATCCTAGTTTTCTTAGCTGAGGATTTGACTTACATCCATGAAAGATTACTCTAATGCAGTGGTTCTCAATCTCCTAATGCCGTGGCCCTTTAATACAGTTCCTGTGGGTCACGACCCACAGGTTGAGAACCGCTGCTATTGGCTCCCTAACAGCTCTTCCTATATCCTCTCAAGCAAACAATCTATCCCAGGCAACATAGCTCTTCATAAAACACTGAATTTATACTATAGCTCCTCTCAAGCCTGGCAGGTGGCTGCCTGTTGACTTCCACATCACATTCAAATGCTCAGTCTGTCACTCCCAGTTTGATCTTAATTAGCCCCACTTTGTGCATTTCACCTTCGCCATTTCTGAATCCCATCACCCTCAGACCCTATCAGACACATCCTCTGCTTATTTCTTTGCTTGTTTGTTTGTTTCTTCTGTTTTCCGAATTTGCAACACCCTTTCCTCCCTAATGTTTTACATACCAAATCGGTAATCCTTTCAAAACCCAGATAAACAGAATGAGAAAAAATAATTGGATAAATTCCAATCCTAGCTCCATCACTTAGTAGCCAGATGTAACGTGGTGATAGTAGTAGTAATTATGCTAAGGATTGTTGTGGGAATTTAATATGCATCAGGAAGGCAATTAAGACAACATTCAGCATTGCTCAATTTTTTTTCATTTATGAAAAGTCTTTCTTGCCATAATGATATTTACTTATTTGATTTCCTTTACAAAAGATGAAGAAAAGCTATATCTTTAAAAATTTTCGCATGGTGCTTTAGATTTTGTTTCTTCTTGTGAGAGAAGAGTTATGACCGCCACTAGTCTTGAATTCAGTATGTTTAAGTAGTATTTTGCACCATTACTTAATTAATGGTTATGATTAATAAAATATTAAATGTGTAACTAAATAGAAGTGAATAAATACAATAATAATGAGTGAATGAATGAATGATTAAACAAAGTAGCATAAATTTGTAAACTGAAATTTTAGAAGAAATGAATTATGTCAAAATCCCAACTTATTCTACTGAAGGATGCTAGGTTTTCACTCAGGCTCTGGAAGCTTCAGTGGCACACTTGGTTAGCACATAATATTTATATAACTGAGGCCTCATTCTTAAGACTCCTGAGTTATGACATGCTATTAACTATTCATCACTTTTCTGTTTCAGAAAACAAAAGCATATATATTTCTCCTCATTATAACTGCACCTTGTTTGTTAGAAAATTTAATTTGTTATATGAACTTCCAAGAAAATATGCAACTTTACAGAGGTTTCAAAAACATGCCTACGCATCACAGAGCTCTTCTATGTACTGAGGAAATTTTAAAAAGTAAATTCTGACACAAGTCAACACTGACAGTTTAGATGCTTACCCATATAAATAAAATATGCACCCAATCTAAGACTGTAGTCTATCAATGTAGCAAAAACTGAATGATTGGAATGCAAATATACCTTAAAATTCTACTCATGATTTTTGTGGGATTATTACTGTCCCAGAGGTAATATTTCACCTAAACTTTTGTTTAATGCTATGTCATATTATTAATTATGAACAATTTTGAATATGTGTAAAAACTGACACCAAAGTGAATTTCTTTTCTATATCTTCTCTAGTAAAATATTATCTGTGTTGCTTTTATTGAAACAGACTTTACCTTTTTAAAGTATACAATTTAGTGATCATTAGTGTAGTCACAAAGCTACACAACCGATACTAGTATCTGGAGCATTTTCTTCATCCTATGAAGAAGTGCAACATCCTTAGTTGTCATTTACTGGATCTCTTTCTTCCTAGGCAGCTCTGGCAACCACTGATTACCTTTTGATCTCTACAGATTTGCCTAGTCTGGGCATTAGATAGATATGAATTCATATAATAATGACCTCCTGTGTGGAGGATCCTAATGCATAATGTTTTCAAGGTTTATTCATGTTGTATCGTGAACGAGTACTTTACCTTTGTGACTGAAGATATTCTACTATGGGGGTCAGTAGCACCTTGTTTATTCCTTCTTCAATTAATGGACAATGGAGATGTTTCCACTCTTCAGGTAGTATGAATAATGTCGCTATGAACATTTGTGTACAGGTTTCTGAATGGATATATGTTTTCATTCTTTGGGGCTTCTATCTGGAATGGAATTTCTGGGGCATATGGTCACACTATGTTTAACTTCTGGAAGAACTAACAAAATGTTTTCAAAGTGGCTATGCCACCTGACATTTCCACGAGCAACTTTCTACAGCTCCAGTCTTCTTTGTATTTTCAGCAAAGCTTATTATTTCTTTTTCTGTTTTTCTTAGACCTATCCTAATGGTACAAAGTGGTATTTTATTGTGATTTTGATTTACATTTCCTTAAAAATTAACGATGTTGAGTATTGTTTAATAAGTTTTTTTGCCATTCCTATGTCTTCTTTAGAGACTTGTCTATTCAAGTCCTTTGCCTGATCTTTAATTGGATTGTTTGTCTTCTTGTGGTTCAGCTGTGAGAGTATTTTTAATATATCCTGGACATCAGATATTTGTGCTTTTATCAGATATATGATTTGCAAATAAGTCTTCCACATATTGCCAACAGGTTTTGTGTGCAAGTGAGGGCATGCCTTCAACATTCAGGCAGACAGATTAATACTTCACCTTGGCCTTCACTTACAGCTTACTCAGAGGCTGAAGGTCAGCCAGCTGTGAAAGCTGAGGACTTTGCAGTTCTCTCTTGGGCATATTTGAAACCATGCATATGCGAGTGGCTTTCTAGATTCCCAGAAATACCTGAGAACTTTTTGAAGTCTTCTGCGGACATCTCATTCCTCATTTTTTCTTTTAATTGTTTTGATCATTTTATTATTTGTGTGAACTGTTATCATTGTGACAGGTAACTGGGACATAAATAATCACCACTGATTATTTCCCAAACTATTCTGAGTTGAAGACTGTTCATAGTGTGGAAGGTCTGCATCAGGTCGAATAAAAACAGTGCTTTAAGTTTCTACGAAATGATGGAAATTGCTTAGAAGGAACTCCAGGCCTGTTTCATTCTCTTGAGAAGATGCTGGCTATTGGTTCTCAAGGCTGTCTCTGAGCTAGGGAGAGGGGCCTGGGAAGAGGACACAATAAGAGGCCACAAAGTGCTCTTTTCTTACTGAGATTTTACTATTTTTCTTAAAGACTCCCTTAACTATTGTAAACATTTGATTAATTTATAGCGTTTTGATAAAGTTGAGCTCAGCCAATAATCCATAGCTTTTTCAGAGGAGTTTTGTGTGCTTAATTAAGGAGGTACAACCTAGGCAATATAGTGAGATCTAGTCTTTAAAAAAAAAAAAATTAGCTGGCTGTGGTGGCATAGACCTGTAATCCCAGCTACTCAGGAGGCTGAGGCAGAAGGTTTAATTGATCCAAGGAGGTTGTGCTGAGCTATGACAGGGCCACTACCCTCCATCCTGAGTGATAAAGAAACATTTTACCTCTTAGTAAAATAAGGAAAGAATAGTGAGAACACATCTCACAGCAAATACACTTGGTAGACGGGTACTTTCAACTGTATAGTGAGTTGCAATGTCTTTAGACTCCAATTATTGAAGTGTAGTTGCTCAGTCAGGATGGAAGCAGTCCTCTATGGATGTAAAGCCTGAGAAACATTTGAGGCATACTTTACTATGACAGATACTTTAACCAACATGGCAGAGATCTACAATAGCATTCAAGGTCCCTTGACACTGCCGCGCAACACCAGCATTGGCTCAAAGCTTGTAAGAGAGAAGCTGTGCTTTAACCTAAGCCGTCACTGTGTCTGTCAAAGTCTTGGGATTTTATGCTTTGAAGTCCAGTAGTTGAAGCACCCAATACACGTAGCTCAAGTATGCAGTCTGATAAGGTATGATGTAGTAACTTTGTGAAGGAGAGGGGAATTACGCTCCATATTCTATCCCAGCAAGACATATCAGTTGTCACTCATGTGGCAAATCATGTATACATGAGAAATCATTTCTCAGTTACATTACCAGGAAGACAGGATTTTTGGAGGCCCTTATTCATTCCTGATCTACCAGCAATTTTGAAATTGATATAATCTTAGTGTTTGTCTTTTTCTAAGGAAATATTTTCACAAAAAGGAAATCACATATTTCCTATGCACAGAAAACTTGTCCTCATCCAGTGTTAGTATACAGACTCTTACAGTCAAGTCAATCCTCCAAAAGCACCAATTCAAATTCAACAGTTTGACTCCAATGGAACAAAGACCACAGGAACAATCATTTTCCTCTTGAGTTATATGTTTCTCCTTGATTTTATCACTCTGTTGATTGTATTAAAATCCTATGATGAATTATGTACTATGCAAAATTAGAGTGCAGTAGAATAACAGAAATCAAGGGATATATGATATGTTGAAAGTTATATTTCTCATAACTAAAAATACTATCAGTTCTCAACTAATGATAATAAAATACAACTGACTGTTAGATCTAGATTTCCTTTGCTGAGCAAAGAACAACAGTAATCATCAAAAATCTCTTTTTCATAGCTGCCTTCAGTCTTCTAGAGTTCCTTGTATTCCAAATATGCTAGTAATCCCTTCCTTAGCACTTAGAAGTCATGGGCCTGCATGACGGAGGCCCACCCTGAAGCTCTCACATCACACTAAGCAATGAATCCAATTTCTACAAAGAGGCTCATATCTTGCTCTTGATTAAATCAGGCTTCAGTAAAAAGTTTACTGTTTGGAATAGTCACATTGCTTGAAACACTTGTCAGTGGAGGATTTATTTAGCTTGGCCAAAAAAAAAAATATATATATATATATATATATATACAGAAACAAAATCACCAGCACCAACTAGAGAAGTGGAGGTTCAAAGCTTTGGTTTATGGGTGAGGGTCTGGTTGACCCACAAACCAAGGCTTGACCATGGCATTGGAGGCAACCCATGGACTGATGGGCAACAAGATAGCATAATATCCTTTTAGAATTTTTTAAATAGTCCGTTTCAATTTGAAGCCCAAAGAAAATGTTGTTGGTTTTGTTGTGCTATCAAAATCACTTGCATAATTGATAGGCCACCTTCCCCCATTCCCCTCGTGACCTTCACAACTGATGTTGTTTGAGCTGGAGACAGTACAAACATCGTGTAGGATAGGAGCCGTACACACATAGTGTTGTCAGTATCTCAGCATAAAAGTCTGAATCTTCCTATGCATAAGACACAATAAAGTTGATCCAATCTCAAACCCAGATATTCCAAATTATGAACAATTCTTCAGTGAAAATGTTGTTTCTTGCCACAAGGGGACATGGAAAAAGGAACTGTACCATAAATATGCTATTTATATTCTGCAATCTCTTGTTGTAGTCTTATAACAAAAATTTATCATCTTGAGGGAACGTGTAAGTCATTGTTTCTAAAATTGACAATAAGGCAAAGCATCATTAAATCATTTAATGCTCTAAATGTTTAAAGGAAAATCTTCAAACTATTTGTTTTAAAGCAGAGATTCCTACAGTCTTCTGATTTGAGAGTAGCAAACTCTCCAATTGCAATTGGAGAGTAGATTGTATCTGTCCTCCAATTAGGTGGAAATTTCCATTTCACATGTGCCATTGCCAGTGTTTAGATTCTGAAATAGAAGCATCTATAACGCAGTAAGGGCACAGTAGAAATTTTCCCTCTAAACAATTAAAGTTTCCTCTGCTGCCCTCCCCTCCCCTTTCACTACATCCGTCACCAGGTCTGTTCATCTGCTCTCTATCTGCAAAACATCACATCTCGTATGTTAGTCACTTCACCAAGCACTATGAGCATAGGGAAAGCCCCATAGGTTGGCATTATATGCTTGTCATATTGGTTTTTAAAGTATATTTTTTACTTACTTAATTAAAAATAGGCAGAATAGAACCATTCATTCTTTCTTATATTTCTTCTTAACGTTTTGTTTGTACATCTCTCCAATCTTTGCTACCTTTTATTTGCTCATTTTCTTTTTTATGATTTTCTTTTACTACCAAATTAAACATTGATGCTATGATCAAGAGCAGGAAGGGCATGGGGGCCTCACAAAGTTTATTCTCGGTAAATAATTCTGGGTGCAAATAAAGCTAACTGAACAGAAGCACAAATACCCCAGGGGCTATGTGGACCTCAAGAAATCTGGACAAGTTGTTTCCCAGAAGATACCTGGCCCTTCCTCTGAAAAATGAGTAGGAGTTTTTTAAATAAGGGAGTGGAGAGATGCCTTAATGCTTTTATCATGAGAATGGTATTTTTAAATTCAAGAGAGAGGCTGTGTAAATGAGAAAGATACCTAGAAAGCAGAAGGTGGAGAGATGAAGCTGTTGAGATCCGTGAGGCCCTAATCACAATGAGCCTCTAAACCATCTCAAAGACACTTTAGAACTTTCCAAGGGACAATGGGAAGCCGGTGAAAGTTTAGGAACTTGAGAAAGAAAACTTTCTATACTGTCACTTTGTTTGGAGAGGCAAGTAAGAGTCTGTGTATGGGCAGTTGGAATTCTGTCACAGTAGTCTAGGGGGGAAATCACGGACAGGGTGGAAAGCACTGGGGATGGAGAAGAGTGAGGTAATTGAAAAGACCCAGGGGTGCTGGGCCTATATTCTTTTCTTGGGGTATCCCCACACATACAATACAAATGCCTCTGGTGGGTTTAACCCTTCTATAAGCCTTTTATAACTGCTATAAGCTACTTTGTAGTAGGAGTTCAACTGTAAATACAAGAGCTGGGGATGCGGTTGGAATCTCAGCTCAGTTAATCACCACCTGTCATCACATCTCGTCACCGTTTGAAATACTAAAGGTACACAATATCTTCAATCTAATATACATACAAAGGATTTCATAAATTACATATAAAAATATTACTCTTATTAGCAGAAAGTAAATTCAGGTAGATTATTTAGTTTTAATAATTTTGTACTGGAGGAAGATAGGTGCATAGACAGGGAATCAATTATGCTTAAAGAGGCATTTGTGAAGAGGGGGGTTAATAGTGCACTGCACATTCTAAGTAACACTCTGTTGAATATTTCACCTTTTTGTCACATCAAATGTCTGCGAATCTCATTTGCTTTCCCAAATCAGTTTGAAGGCTAGAGTCGCAAAGGCCTCTCTTGCAATCTCGTATCATATGGACATCACCACATTTCCTTTCCCTCAAGTGGAAACTAAACCAGCACCATCCATCTGCCTCATCTGTAGCACGTATACAATTTATAACATGCATCTCCAGGGCCATAAAAACCAACGCCCAGTGGTCCATGTGTCCCCAGCTTAGAGCACATACACTCTTCATACAATTGTATACTGGTGCCATTGATGGATCTTTAATAATGGGATAAAAATTTACAACTGTCTCTGACATAAGTGATTCTATAATTACCTGGCTTGTGTCTATATTTTCTGAGCTCCCAAACAGGAAATAACCTAAATAATTAAGGATTGACATTGAGTCTTTCCATTTAAGTCACTCTTTGCTGCAAGTGTAATTCTCCATAGCCACACACAAACATCCTGCCATTTATTATCTGAGAAGATGAGGCCATTGGAGTGTTTCTCTGGAGTCCACTAACTAATCTATGGGATGGATTTCAAAATGTAGCAAGTTTGTGCATAGAGGGCAATTCTTTTCTTTTCCTACCAATCATTTTTCTTCTTTCTTGAGGAAGCCTTGTGCATTCATTTCAGCCTTTTATTCTGTAAGGCACAGGCTGAAGGCAGACAGTCCTTTGATTCTAAAATGTGCTGGTTAATGTCACTGGAGGTCGTGGTGAAGGGTTGATTGTGTGTGTGTTTGCTTTTCCTTCCCTGCTTGAGTGTGCTACATTATTCATGGTCACCTTTAGTCCATCTGGCAATACTTCTTTTTTGTTAATCCCTACGTCCCCATGCATGTGATATCATCCTCAAGCTTAGCATGTTTGTTTAACACCCTCTAGCGCAGAAAGCAACTAATGAAAGGCATTTGGTGGAAACTCGATCCCGAGTCTCCTGACTACCCTAAGAGCAGAAACCAGCTGCCTGCACAGAAGCGCCATGGAATCTGCTCACCTTTGTGTGGGTATGACTTGTCCGCAGGTGTTATTTCTGGTTTGATTCCCAGACAGACACAGCTCGTCATTTTCCACAGAAATTCACATAGCCTCCATGTAAGTGCTCTGTAAGTGGTAGCATGTAGACAGATGAGAAGAATTCTGGGACATGTTATGGCAACGCCTCATCACCTTGATCCTTGTGGAATCTGAGGTGTCATTAACTGAGCTCAGGGAGGTGACCTTTACATTTTGAACTTTATTACTAAATTTTTTTTGTTGTTTTCAGAGAAATCATTAGAATTTGCTTTTCTGTAGATGGCATCATAAACATGATAGAACATGAATGACATACTATCTTAAGAGTGAGAACTTTGCTTGTGCTTTAACTTATTTACAATTTCAGCCAGGATGGCCACTGGGACATTTAGGGACCTTCAACATACCGAAAGGCATGATTAACTTGCTATAATTTTTCCTAATGTTTGTTAGTCAAGTAGTTATCAAAACAATCTTCATATATTTACCATTTTTAGCCTCTTTGCCTTAGAATATAATGAACCCTGAATCCTGAAGCTGAGAAGCACAAAAGGACATTGGTGTTTTACATAGTGTGATATGAGGGGCATATGGAGGACCCTACTATAGCAATATGACAAATCTCACTTGTGCTGGTTCCAGTGTTTGGAATTTTGCCACTAGAAATTCATTCCTATCTCCTTTTACTGTGTGATTAATAGTTCTTCTTTTCTCTTTAAATTTGCAAATAGAGGAAATTAAACTGTTTTATTACAAAGTGTGAGAGACGTAGGTCATTTTCTCTTCTGGCAAGAAGGAGACAGGTGGAGTATCGGGAATCTGTGTTGTGGTGGTGGAAGACTAAGGTCAGGAGAGTGGAGTGGAGCTGCGCCTGAACCATCCTTGGTCTATTTCACACCGTGTCCATTAAATGAGTGGCCTTGAACCTAATGGCAGTCGTCTAGTTCTGCACTAGTCATGTTAAAAGAAAAATCCCAATGATGGTGCTTGTTCTCGGCTGTTTTTCAGTCTTCCTTGTGTTATGTAGAATCCACACAATGAATATTTAAGAGCTTTCTCTTTAAATTTGAGTATCATCTTGTTCTTCCCTTGTTGCCCTTGTTTCATCTCAGAGCACCTTTCCAGCTGGGATCATTGTGCCAGAGGCTCCTTAGATAATGCAGCCTGGGCAGGCTTAGAGGGTTTCTTGGACATTTGCCATGAGGCAATGTTTCCTTCAACTAGGAACTCACGGGCTCTGCACACTCTTCCTGTGAGTCCAAGTGACTATAAAACCAAGGCCATTCCATTTCTGAAGAATAACTTATATAATTTATAATGGGGGGGAGGGAATGAAAGAAAACATAATCCTTCTTCCCTGTTTCCATCATTCTCTGTCAAGAAAAAATTCTGTTTGCTTGAAACTCAACAGTATATCTTTTAAGAAACAGAATATCCTCACACCTTTTCATGCACCAAATGATAAAAGATGTAACTACACATTATATTGTTAATTGTGGAAATTAAAGAAAGCAAGTGACTGATAAAGAAATAACAATGAACAAGGCTTGCCCTTTGACCTTGCATATGGAGGGTCTCCCTGGGCTGCTGTCATCCATTCAAAGGAAACTGTTGGTCAGAGGTCTGAACAAGAAGTAGGTAATATTCACCTCTTATTTAATATTATCACAAGTAGAAAATGAAGTGATTGTTAAAGCTGATATTTGTGGCTCAGATAAGCAAATCTTCCATTCAGTCACTCAGTGCCTTATTAAAAAAAAAAAATCTGAAGCTTTGACAAGAGAAAAAAAGTCTTTCCTAATCTTGAGGGAAAAAAATTGTAAAACAATTATTGTGTGCTAAGTAAATATATTCACCGTACATTTCTTTCAACACTCCTGCTTATTCCACTGGTTGTCTTTCAGTTTTTTCACCCAAACAAACTATATGCTATTCTGTTTCAGAAATTCACGCAATCTCCTTATATTTCTATAGTATGATCAGTTTCTTCTCTAGGGAGTTATTTATTAATAATTTTCTCAGGAATATCTCTGAGGGTATTTATTATATAGGTAAACTCACTGAGCCATTTTTCAGAAAACCTATGAAAAGTTCTAATTTTGCATAGTTTGGAAAAAATGAAGTCCAAATACTCACAGATATATTAATCTCCATAATTATTGACTTTAATGTTAATTTTGCAGCATATCCATATAACATGGCCATTAGTATAGGAGAATCACATAACTAATGCTTTACTGGTTTTGAGACTGAAAATAGGTTAGAGTTGAAGATCACTCAGCGTGAGGATGACTCACGTTCTTCTTTTAATATCGTCCTCAAGTGGCTGCCGTACTTTCTCCTGATTAACGTTGTTTTCTGGTAAGACATAACAGCTCTGTACCATATTATGGTTCCTTATCCTTTTGTAGTTCCAAAACTTTTCATCTCTATATACCCTATACTACAGTTAAACAGGCTTAATCATGTTTACAATCATGTACGCATTTACCCATTCTTATCGTGCTATGTCATATCTCAAAAAGGCTAAAATCTACTCTCTCTAAATACATATACATATAGGTTTATATGCAATAATGTTTGCTATAATAAAACAGTTAATAAATTTAACTGAAGGATAAACAGGATAAAATTGAGAAAATGTGTATCATTAAGGAAAAATAAAAAATAAGGCAGCAGTTACTAGTCAGAACCACTAATAGACTTAATTCATGGTATCAGAAACTAGCTTGAATTTGGAAAAAATCTAAGTATATCTGAATTTAAACATCAAATCCAACACATGTTTATTGAGTGCCTACTATGTGTTCATGTTTCCACACTTTCCATAAGTTTATTTAAATATTTATGGATTCCTAATATGTACATATATCTTAGGATTATTATTATTATTATTTGACACAGAGTCTCACTTTATTGCCCTCAGTAGAGCGCTGTGGCATCACAGCTCACAGCAACCTCCAGCTCTTGGGCTTAAGCGATTCTCTTGTCTCAGCCTCCTGAGTAGTTGGACTACAGGCCCCCAACGCAAAGCCCAACTGTTCTTTTATTATTATTAAATTAGGATTACATAAATTGCAATCTTCTTTTTACTTTGAGTCATTTAAAAGAAAATTGCTCCACCTTAGTAAATAAAGAACTAGCTGGTCTTCTTACGACTGTATGATATTCTATAATCTTAATGTATAAATGGTTATGTAGCATGCGTCTAGTCTTGTTTTGTTACATATAAAGCTGATAGAACTATTATTGAGAGAGTATAACAATATTCTCAAATTTTATTTCCTTGAGATAGTTTTTAGACATAGAATTTTGAGTTAATGGGTATATTTGACTATAGTTTTAGTATATCTTGCTAATTTCAATGAATGCCATGGCTATGCTTAGTAGTAGCTGTTTCCTTACTGCTCATCCACATATGATATTGCCAATTTTTTAAATTTTGTTTCCACTCTGATGGTAAATATATTCTATGGCATTTTAATTTGCATGCCCTTTAGTAATTATTATTTGCCTTTAGCATAATAACTCTGAGCATACATATTTCCATTTCACCAACCTTTTTCCCTGGACCATAAGTAATACTTTTTCTAGTTCAGCAGTAATTTCTTTAATATTTTGGCAATGTCTATGCGAAGAAGGCTTTATGCTCTCTTGCCTATATATCTGTCCTTTCTACAAAGAAGTGGGGGAGGGAAGATGCTCAATTTGTATTCTTCTTTTTTCTCCCAGAGTCCAAAACATAATTCTGTGTAAATAATTTCTGTGAAATAGAAGCATGTTTATCTAACTTACACAATGATCTTTGGAATATCATTATTTCTATTCTAACCGTTCTCGTCCTACCTGGCCAAGGGATATAGGAAAATAAATAACTAATAAAAGTATAGTTTCCAAAATGTACTCTAAAACACAACTTAGGCATGGTGTTTACAGTGTATATGTATGACTTGCATTTTGTAAAATTGCATGCTTTTTATAGTTGTGTCATAATTATTTATGTACTTTGAATATATACACATATGTACATAAATATATTAGTAATATATTGACTATTGTTTTAATAGCATTACTCATTTTAGATAGTAATTTCACTTGAACTCTAGTATTTATGCATAAATACATTAACTGTAGACAACCTCCTTATATAAATGCATCACTAATCATCTCCTTTTAATTTTATTTTAGTCTGTCTTCTTTGGTGCTCTGTATCTAAGAGTTGATAATTCATTCTTCCCACATCACGTGCCCTGTCAACATTCTTGTGTCTGAGTAATTTTAAATGAAATCTTACTGATCACCATTAGCTTAGTTTCATATATGTTTATTGGCACTAGGATTATTAGGCTTTATTCTGTACATATAAAATAAGAAGAAATCCTTTGAATAACCACTCATGACCATCAGCATTGTGCCTGTATTACATTTCATTCTTTAAAAGATTTGTTTAACTAAAGTTCCTGAGACTATTGATATTATCCATATTTCTTCTTTTCTGCTATAGCTGATAGAGGTTAATTTATAGAGTAACATTTATAGATTTTAAAATGCAGAAAAGATAAATTTAATGAAAAGAAAAAAGTTGTGTCCAGGGATGATAGCAAACCACTGGCCAGAGCCTCCAGCAATCAGAATGGATGTTGGTTCTGGTGCTAGCTAATGGCATGGAACTCCTGATTGCATCTACACAATTTAAAAATTTTAATCGTGATAAAAATGTAAAATATCCAGCCAAACAATAATTTCTTAAAGCACAATGTTAAATAAAGCTTTTAATAACGTACGTCCTTAAGTTGTTTCCATTCTGTTTTCTGTATTGGATCATGTGCATATTCTAAGATACCAAGATTCATCAAGCCTTTCCATTAGAAGGCTTCCCCATCTAATGCCTAACACTGCATTGATTCGGATGAAAAGTGGGAGAAATGACTCCTACTGGGACCTACAAAAATCTGGGATGAAATATCACAGGACTTAAAAATACTTGAGGCTGGCATGTACAAAACCTTTGAGAAAAATCTTTTAAACCTTTTAAAAAACCTTTGAGAAAAAAATTCAATTACTTACAGAGGATAAGCATTAGCATTTTCTACCCTTTCTCTTAGAATTATTATTTAGATTTTCTATTTTAACCTGACTTTTAACCCAATTTAACTGGTTTTTCAAAAGAGTTTTATCTTTCATGCAAGTCTGCCTAATTCTTTGTTTTCATATCACCTACAAGATAAAAACAAGAATATTTTCCTTAAAAAGTTTGACCTCAAGCAAGAAGAATTTTACTTTCTTTTCTCAAAAACTAGATTTTTCAAATTTTGTGTCTCATATTATTAGAGTTTCTGATAATCATTTTAATTCTTGATATTATTGTATAATTTTGTGTCATTTTGAAACAATTGGTCTATTCTTAATTTTTTATCTTGTCATTATCTTTGCACAAATTTGACAGCTCTTTCATCTTAATAATTGTTAGCATTGGTCTCATATCAAATTGTGGAGAATTGTGTAATCCAAATACAGATTATGGAACATGTGTCCAAAACAAACTATGATAATTAATTTGCATACGTTGATCTGGTATCTACAGTTTATCTACCACATAGATAACTTCTTTTAGACTCTTTTGTCGTTTACCCAATTGTTTTCCTTTTTTTTTTTAATAAAAGCTGTATTGAGATATAACTCATATGCCATACAATTCATTCATTTAAAGTATACAATTCAGGAATTCTGGGAAGATGGCCAACTAGTAGCAACTCTCAGCAAAGGCTCCTGAGCAGAGGAAGAAAAACTGGATGAAATCGGACTCTATGAAGCCAAAGATGGGAAGATGAGCCAAGAAAGAAGTTCAGCAAGCTGTAACTCCAAGGAAAAGCATTCAAGAAACCAAATTACAGGTACAAAGCCTATTGACTAGAGGACAGAAGACCCCTCCCCCAAGCAGGCCTATTGCAGGCTATTTGTGAACAATCAGTGAACTCATTTGACCTTGCTGGAGAGCGCTGCTAAACTCCAGGTCTCTTTCTCCTGGGAGGTCCCACTTATGAACCTAGACACCACCCCATCAGGCATAAAATTGACAGATATTTTCCCCCATAAGTCCAAACACCCAGTCCACCCTTTCCCCCTCACATGGCAGTCTGAACTTCTTCCCTCTGCAGAGCACAGAGTGTTTGGTCTTGTCCTAAGAGAACTGGGCATAGTGTGGACAGAATCTGTGACTAACAGGGAAGAAAGAGGGTGTGGAAAGAAAGGGATAGTCAGCAGGAGGAGAAGTAGTCCTCTGGTTATGACTATGCCCATCCAGTGATAGTGTTGACCCTTAGTTTGGGCTGTGCCTGGCTAGACGGGGTGCAGAACCCCCAGCTCTGATGGTACCCACAGCAGGAGAGTGGTTGCCCTGTGTGGACTGAGTTCGGAAGACAGGTCCTCTGCTGGACCTGCAAACAGAGGCTTGATAGTCATGGACTGTGACCTGAGAGCAAGGGCATGATCCCCTGATTCTAATAGAACCCTCAAGCAGTGGCTTACTGGATGTGAAACAAGACCTGAGGGCTAGGGTATGGCCCACTGTCTCCAGCGGGGCTGGTGAGCAGAGGTTTACCAGGTGAGGACTGAAACCTGAGGGCAGAGTGCAGTGCCCTGACTCTAACAGAGCCTGCAAACAGAGGCTTGTCAGATAGTGGACTAAGACTGGCAGGTGGGGGTGTGGTCCCCTGACCCCAACTGGTCTGGCAAGCAGAGTCTAGTTGGACTGAAACTGGTAGATGGGGCTGTGGCCCCTGGCTCCAGCTGGGCCTGTGAGCAGAGAAGCGAACAACAATGTGGGCTGAGTCTGGTGGGCGGAGTCCAACTGTCCTGTTGGAGACCCTTGACTCCCTCTGTTGGGCAGGGTTTGCACTGCCTGTGACAATTTGGTTAGAAGCTGTTTCTGAGGCTATCAACTTGGGGACATTCTGAGGGTGAACTTCAAGTTCTGTAGTGGAAAAGAACTGAAAGGTGGGGGCTGGGCACCACAGCTGTTAATATTTCCTCACACTTGAGATTTAAACCTAATACTGAGGTTTCTTAGGATAGGGTAGAGGTTGGCTGATATCAAACAGAGCTAGCTTGCTCTGTCTCACCAAGTAGGTCCTCAGAGTCTCTGGCTAAAACTCTGAAAGAGCCCTTTGTAAGGTTATAGGAGACAAGCCACAATTACAAGCCTAACACTTTGGTAAAATGCTATTTTCTACTACCTGGGAACCCCAATTAAATCTCACCCTACCAGTTCTAATAACCAAAAAGTGGAAAATAAACATGATTCAGACCCAAAAAGAAGAACTCTGGCAACACGAATAACCAGAGTAGATCAACCCCCTCCTCCAAGAAATGACAAAGGAGAAACAACTGAAGATGCCATGCATAAACAAATGGCAGCAATGTCAGAAATCAAATTCAGAATATGGATTGCAAATAAAATAAATAGAATAGAAGAAAAGATAGAAATTAAATTCCAAAGAGTAGTTCTAAAGTTGTCTCAAGAAATTAATGAATTCAAAACCCAAGTCACCAAAGATATTGACATAATGAGAAAAGAGATAGCAGAACTCAAGGAAATGAAAAAGTCAGTTGAGGAGCTCCAAAACACAGGAGAATCCCTCAGTAATAGAGTTGACCAGGAAGAAGAAAGGATCTCTGAAACTGAAGACAAAGTTTTGAATGTTCCCAAACACTCAAAGAGGCAGACAAATGGAGAGTAAAAACTGGTCATTCCCTGAGAGAGTTGTGGGATCACTCCAAAAGATCAAACATTCATCTTATAGGAATTCCTGAAGGAGAAGAGGATGGTCCTAAACGTACAGATGCTCTACTCCAAGAGATTTTGGAGGAGAATTTCCCAAGCATTACAAGGGATACAGAACTTTAGATAACAGACAGTTTCAGAACCCCAGCTGACAAAATCCAAATAAAGTATCTCTTAGACACATTGTGATTAACTTTGCTAAAGTTAAGATGAAGGAGAAAATTCCATAACCAGGCAGATGTAAGAAAAGCATCACCTATGGAGGGAGAAATATAAGAATGACTGCAGATCTCTCAGCCAAAACATTTCAAGCAAGAAGAAGAAGGTCATTGACCTTCAGTCTCCTAAAACAAAACAACTTCCAGCCCAGGATCCTGTATCCAGCTAAACTTAGTTTCATTTGTGATGGTGAAATCAAATACTTTAAGATATAGACATGTTGAAGAAATTTGTCATAACTAAACTAGTTCTCCAGGATATTCTCAGACCCATCCTCCACAATGACCAGTGCAATGCTCTACATCCAAAGTAAACTTACTCAGAAATTTTTGAACAAAAATCAATCTCCACAGTGGTGAAAGGATTAAAAATGTCCACTAGATATCCAAAAATCATAACACCCAAAATGCAAACAGGCTTATCAATTCTCTCAATTAATGTGAATGGTTTAAATTGTCCTCTAAAGAGGCACAGGCTAGCTGACTGGATACATAAACTCAGACTGGATATCTGCTCTATACAAGAATCTCACCTTACCTTAAAGGATAAAAATAGACTCAGGGTAAAGGGATGGACTTGTGTATTACAGGCAAATGGAAACCGGAAAAAATCAGGGATCACAATTTTAGTGGTAGATACAATTGGCTTTAAACCAAGAAAGATAAAGGAAGATAACGAAGATCATGACATATTTTTCCAGGGAAACACCCAACATGAAGAGATTTAAATAATTAAATTTATTCACCCTATAAGAATGCTTCTGAATTCATAAAGCAGACCCTAATGGATATGAACAACTTGGTATCTTCCTGCACTATAATAGTTGGAGATTTTAATACCCCCTTTGACAGGTTTGGATAGATCCTCCAAGAAGAAACTAAACAAAGAAATATTAGACTTAAACCTGAGCCTAGAACAAATGGACTTTACAGATCTCTACAGAACATTTCACCCTAATAAAACTGAATATACATTCTTCTTATCAGCCCACAGGTCATCCTCCAAAATAGATCATACCCCAGGACACAAGTCTAACCTCAGCAAATTTAAAGGCACACAAATTATTCCTTGTATCTTCTCGGACCACCATGGAATAAAAGTTGAACTCAGCAGCAACAGAAATCCTCATACTCAAACAAAGTCACGGAGGCTAAATAATATTAGGCTGAATAATAACCGGGTCAAAGATGAAATTAAGAAGGAAATCACCAAATTTTTGGAAGAAGATGACAACAAAGACACAAATTATCAAAACCTGTGGGACACTGCAAAGGCAGTCCTAAGAGGGAAATTTATAGCACTGGAAGCCTTCATCAAGAAAACAGAAAGAGAGGAAGCCAACAACTTAATGGATCATCTCAACTAACTGGAAAAGGAGGAACATTCCTACCACAAACCAGGCAGAAAAAAAGAAATAACCAAAATTAGGGCAGAATTAAATGACATTGAAAACAAAAGAATCATTCAGAAGATCAATGAAAAAAATAAGTTGGTTCTTTTGACAAGATTAACAAAATTGATAAACCTTGGGCAACCTAACCAGAAACAGAAAAGTAAAATCTCTACTATCATCTATCAGAAACAATAAAGGAGAAATAACAACAGATACTTCAGAAATTTAAAAAATCCTCAATGATTACTATAAAAATATCTATTCCCAAAATATGAAAATCTGAAGGAAATGGACCAATACCTGAAAGCATACCACCTTCCTAGACTCAACCAGAAAGAATTAGAAACCTTGAATAGACCTATATCAACCACTGAAATAGTATCAACAATACAAAATCTCCCTAAAAAGAAAAGCCCAGGACCAGATGGCTTCACATCTGAATTCTATCAAACCTTTCAAGAGAAACTAGTACCTATATAACACAATGTTTTCCAAAGCAAAGAAAAAGAAGGAACACTTCCCAACACATTTTATGAAACAAATATCACCCTGATCTCCAAACTTGGAAAGGATCCAACATAGAAAGAAAACTGTAGACCTATATCATTAATGAATATCGATGCAAAAATGTCCAATAAGATCTTAGCAAATAGAATTCAACAACATATCAAAAAAAATTATACAGAATGATTAAGTTGGTTTTATTCCAGGGTTACAGGTTTGGTTCAACATATGCAAATCTATAAATATAATCCATCACATCAATAAAATAAAAAACAAAGACCATATGAGTCTCTCAATTGATGCAGCAAAAGCCTTTGATAATATCCAGCATCCTTTCATGATCAGAATTCTTAAGAAAATAGGCATAGAAGGAACATTTCTTAAACTGATAGAGGCCATCTACAGCAAACCCACAGTGAATATCATATTGAATGGTGTAAAATTGAAAACATTTCCACTCAGATAAGGAATGAAGCAAGGATGCCCACTCTCTCCACTGCTATTCAACACAGTAATGAAAGTCTTAGCCATCACAATCAGGCAAGAGAAGGTGATCAAAGGATATCCAAATAGGGTCAGAGGAGATCAAACTCTCACTCTTCGTTGATGATATGATCCTATACCTGGAAAATCCCAGGGACTCAACTTCAAAACTCTTAGAAGTGATCAAGGAATACAGCAGCATCTCAGGATTTGTATTGATTTTGTAAACAATACTTACAAATGAGTAGCTTTTATAACAACAACAATAGTCAAGCTGAAAAAACAATCAAGGATTCTATTTCTTTTACAAAAGTGCCAAAGAAGATGAAATATTTGGGAATTTACCTAACAAAGTATGTGAAAGACCTCTGTAAGAACTATGAAACTCTGAGGAAAGAAATAGCTGATGATGTTAACAAAAGGAAAAACATACCATGCTAATGGCTGGGAAGAATCAACATTGTTAAAAAGTCCATACTACCCAAAGCAATTTACAGATTTAATGCAATCCCTATTAAAGCACCATTGTCATACTTTAAAGAACTTGAAAAAATAGTACTTCGTTTTATATGGAATCAGAAAAAACCTCAAATAGTAAATATGTTACTCAGAAATAAGAAGAAATCAGGAGGTATCACATTACCAGACTTCAGTCTATACTATAAATCTATAGTGATTAAAATAGCATGGTATTGGCACAAAAACAGCATGGTAGATTTATGGAACAGAATAGAGAACCAAGAGAATAACCACTACTTATCACCATTTGATCTTCAACAAGCCTATCAAAAATATACAGTGGGGGAAAGACTCCCTATTTTACAATGGTGCTGGGTGAACTGGATGGCGACCTGTAGAAGACTGAAACTGGATCCCTACCTTTCACCATTAACAAAATTTGATTCTCACTGGATAAAAGATTTAAACTTAAGACATGAAACTATAAAAATACTAGAAGAGAGTGCATTGAAAACACTTGAAGAAATCAGCCTGGGAGAATATTTTATTAGGAGAACCCCCTGGGCAATTAAAGTAACACCAAAAATCCGTTACTGGGATCTGATCAAACTGAAAAGCTGTTGCGCAGCCAAGAGCACGGTAGGTAAAGCAAACATACAACCTTCAGAATAGGAGAAGATTTTTGCAGATTATGCTTCTGACAAAGGTCTGATAACTAAAATCTATAGAGAATTCAAAATAATCAATAAGAAAAGAATAAATAACCCTATTTCTATGTGGGCAAGAAACTTGAACAGAAACTTCTTTGATGAAGATAGGCTCATGGCCTATAAACACATGAAAAAATGCTCATCATCCTTAATCATCAAAGAAATGCAAATCAAAACTACTTTGAGATATCATCTAACTCCAGTAAGATTAGCCCTCATCACAAAATACCAAAACCTCAAATTTTTGGCAAGGATGCAGAGAGAAGGGCATGTTTCTACACTGCTGGTGGGAATGCAAGCTAATGCGACCTTTTTGGAAAGGTGTTTGGAGAACACTCAAGGAACTAAAAGTAGACCCACCATTTGATCCTGCAATTCCTCTAGTAGGTATATATCCAGATGATCAAAAAATATTTTACAACAAAGACATTTGCACCAGAATGTTTATTGCAGCCCAATTCATAATAGCCAAGACATGGAAACAGCCCAAGTGCCCATCAACTCATAAATGGATTAACAAATTGTGGTATATGTACACCATGGAATACTATACAGCCATAAAAAGGGAGAGTTCACATCTTTTATGTTTACCTGGGTTGAGATGGAACATATTCTTCTTAGTAAAATATTTCAAGAATGGAAAAAAAAAGTATCCAATATACTCAATACTGCTGTGAAATTAATATATAACCACCTACACACTCATACAAATGGCAAAACATAACTATAGTCCAGAAACTGGAAGGGAAGAGGAGAGAGAGGGGAGGGGAGGGGAGATATGGAAGGAGAGAAGGAATTCAGGGGGACCTCACCTAATGTGCTCGATGCAATGGTACATTTCAAAACTATTAATAAATAAGTATAATTGTGATGGATGTGTTACTTAGTTCAATGTAAGTATTTCACGTTGTATATTGAAGCAGTACCCTGAACCCCCAAAATGCATCAATGTACAAAGTTATGATTTAATCAAAAACAATTTAAAAAAATAAAGTATACAGTTCAATAATTTTTAATATATTCATTGAGTTGTGCAACCATCACCACAGTTAATTTCGGATGAATATTTTCATTACCCCCCAAAGAAATCTTATATCCATTAGTAGTTTCTCATCATCTCCCCCCAACTCTCCAGTCCTGGCAGCCACTAATCTACTTTCTGTCTCTTTAGATTTCTATTTTAGGGTATTTTTTCCATATGTGCTTGTGTTGATCTAGTTCCAATTCAATACTCAGTGTATGTAGTGTTGGTTTTTCCATTCTTCTGAGACTTCATTTAGAAAAATTGTCTACAGCTCCATACAGGTTACATAAAAGATACAAGATCACAAATTTTTTATGACTGATAACATGCCATGATCTACACATACCACATTTATTAATCTACTCGTGTATTGATGGGCAAAACTGGGTTGTTTCCAACATCTTTGCAATTGTGAAGCTGTAAACGTTCTTGTCCCCACTGCTTAAATGGCCACATTCCCCGGGTTTCCTTGACACCCTAGTTCCATCACTCTGTCTCTCCCTTATATTCTCACAGATTGTTCTCTGAGATGGAGTTTTATGGCTCATGTGCCCCCTTCATGTGAATCCACATAAACTACAGGTTCCCCATCCTGTGCTGTACAGTTTCTTATGTATAGTGTGGCCTGAGCTTGCTCCAATATTCCTTCTGGGCAGATGACACCAGTCCTGCTGTTTGCTATTGTGGGCAATTCCAATGTCATCCAGCAGGCTTCTTTCCTTAGAAATTTGGATAAGAAAGGGCACAATTGTTATTACCCAATTTTACCTCCAAATTTCTCCTCTAGGCCTTCACATTACGTTCCTAATAAATCTCCCCTTGTCTATTTTATTGTAGGCATAAGGGTAGTTTGGCTTCTACAGTTCAATAATCAGCCAAAGAAAAGTTTTGGTTTTTTTTTCTTTTAAGACAGAGTCTCATTTTGTCACCCTTGGTAGAGTGCTGTGACATCACAGATCACAGGAACCTCAAACTCTTCAGCTCAAGCAATTCTGTTGCCTCAGCTTCCCAATAAGCTGGAACGATAGGTGCCCGCCAAAATGCCTGGCTGTTTTTAGAGATGAGAGTCTCCCTTTTGCTCTGGCTGGTCTCAAACTCTTGAGCTCAGATCTACCTGCCTCAGTCTCCCAGAGTGTCAGGATTACAGGTGTGAGCCGCTGTGCCTAACTAAGGAAATTATTCTTAATCTCTCCTTCTTGTCAATCTCTCCTTCTTGATAGAGACAAGAGACAAATGTTTAAGAGTAATTCTGGCCAGGTGCAGTGGCTCATGCCTGTAATCCTAGCACTCTGGGAGGCCAAGGCACGCGGATCCCCTAAGCTCACAAGTTCGAGACCACCCTGAGCAAGAGCACAACCTCATATCTACTAAAAATAGAAAAACTAGCTAAGCATGGGGGTGGGCACCCGTAGTCCCAGCTACTCAGGAGGCTGAGGCAAGAAGATTTCTTGAGCACAAGAGTTTGATGTTGCTGTGAGCTATGACACTCAGGGCCATAGAGTGAGATCCTGTCTCCAAAAAACAAACCAAAAAAAAGGTAATTCTCTTCAGGTTTCATCGCAAACTCTTGCTGCAGGTAGACACAATAGACTAGAGGGAAGAGAATAGGCTGTCTTCCCGACACTCTGTGAGGACCTAACCTTTTTCTCCAAGACTTAAAACTCCCCTGCAACCCCGTTTTTAGGTTAACTCAATAAATGGGGTAAAGGGGAAGTGTTTGCCTGGTTCCAGCACATCACAGGAAACCTTATGTAATTAGTATGTGGGAAAATCTGGAGCTTTTCATCATCGTGTTGCAGCCCTCACTGAAATTTGGTAGTAAAGGAAAGTAACTCTTGGATCCTAAACAAAACAGCATCTCCAAGGCATACAGAGAATCTTCAATGTCACGAGCACAGGACCTCTCAGAACTTCTTGTCCCGTCCCGCGGGACGCGGTTATTCGTGGGGGCAAGGGGGACCGAGCCTGAAAAGGAATGGGCGAGAAAGAGAGAACGAGACCAAGCAGGTTTCTTGTCAAGGTCCGTTTAATGGCGGCGGGAAGCCAGTTTTTAAAGCTTACAAGTGAGCAGGGGGAGGAAGGGGCAGGATAAGGTAGCGTGTTGTTTGCTGATAGGCAGGTTTGAAGTTCCGGCTATTGGCTGGTTACGCGGGTGTGGGAAGGCAAAGAGGGCGGGGTATAGCTGGAGTCTTCCATTGGTTGGGGCGGAGGTGTGGTGAGGCTTGAATGCCGTGGCTGTATATTATTGGCTTTGGGTGGTGTCATGTAACACCTAGAACTAATGGAATGAAGACACCGCACCGGAAGGCTGTCTTCATCGCGCAGGCGCACATTAAGCGGAAGGGGACTATGGGGAATTTTTGAAACCCATGAGGTGGGGAGGTTCGGTTGAGGGTGACGTTATCTTAGGCCATGGCTGGCCAGGCTCAAACTGGCCAATAGGCTTTATTGTGACCTTTT